>JAQIXX010004874.1:0-15193 GCA_034700605.1 Willowsia nigromaculata
TCCCAAATTTCCTTGAAATTCTCCCAAATTTCCTTGAAATTCTCCCAAATTTCCTTGAAATTCTCCCAAATTTCCTTGAAATTCTCCCAAATTTCCTTAAAAACCTCTCAAATTTACTTGAAATTCTCGCAAATTTCCTTAAAAACCTCTCAAATTTCCTTGAAATTCTCCCAAATTTCCTTAAAAACCTCTCAAATTTACTTGCAGTTTTCTCAAATTTCCTTAAAAACCTCTCAAATTTCCAGAATTGTCTTCGAAAAGTCTTAAATTTTCTTGAAATGCTTTGCAAAGGAAAATATGCTTTTTGTAGCGTTAAAATAGGCAAAACTGGCTAAAACTCGATTTGAAATAATGAAAATGCTTCAAAATAAGCAAAATTTTCTGAACATGTAAAAAATGCTGTTTTCTTATATATCAGTGAAAAAAAATTTGCCCCCTCCTGGATCAAGTTCTGGATACGCCAGTGTGAAATTACCATTGCTAAATCATAATAAAATTAAGTTAGACAATACGGCGGATATTTTTATTATTCTTTTGTTAATATACATGCGATGTATCACATTTACATGTTTTTCTGGGCATGTGTCTTGTTAGCTTTTTAAGGTCTAAGAGTTCTATATAAATGTAAGCTTGAACAATATAATCAAAAACAATTTCCATACATGTTTCCTGTAAAATATTGTCAGTACAAAAGTCTTCGAGTCTTTGTACTCCAGCCCAGTTTATTTAAAAGTGTTATGAAATACAAACCAATACCTGTATTCTATTTAATTTTATATTAATAAAATATTATATTTTATGAAATCGGCTGTTTCTAAAAACCAACAATAAATATTTTTTGTTTGTTTGCATAACTTTGGCTGTATTTTATCATAAGATACACATTACTTTACAAATTCATTGTTATCTAAATCGCAGTTGTTTTAATGCACGTGTATATAGTTAAAATAAATTAACTTAATAAGTAGTAATGTCACAGTTTCATGTAAAATTGTGTATTCATATCATGACTGATGTTTTTTACTGTAAATTAAGCATAGAAGAATGTAAAATCAAAATAAATATTTGTAATCGTAGCTGTACCTTGAAAGCTTTACTGAATTTGGTATGAACCATTAATATGATTTTAAATAAAACTTTAAGCAAATGTTAGAGAGTTTTGATAAAATACTGATATTCAACTAATATTTAATTATGTTGTCTTGCCTCATAAAAATATAAATGCTTTAGAAATAACATGTGATTTCCACTTCAGTAAAAAAATCGGGATATAGGATTGAATTGAGTTTAAACATTTTATAAATTACACTTATTTATAATTAAAATAGCCATAATGTCAGGTCCGTTAAAAAATGTTGCACTTATCGTTCATCTATTGCCTAAATGTACGGCAATAGAAAATCAGTCATATACTGGTGACCTTGGATAATAAATTATTACGAGCATTTATAAACTGGCATTTCATGAACTTTTAGAAGCATGTATTTTTCGTACAAATATGGTTCATGCACTGAGATTTGGAAAAGCAAAAAGTGATCATGAAGTTTTCACTTGCAGGATATTTTCATGCGAAATAGGGACTGAGCAATGAATCATGGAGCATCAGAAATAATATCTCAGTGCAACATGTATATTTTGAGGATTTTTCCTTTGTGGTTTTTAAATCGTTTCGTACAATAATCAACAAACTCATTTTTAGGATTTTCTTTTCGTGAAATAATTGAAGCAAACTCAAATCAGATACACTGTTTGATGCGACCGATTGTAAAAAGTTGGGGACTACAGATCTAAATGAATTCTTGCAGTGAAGTTTGTTCAAATTCACTCCTTAATATACCAGCTCAATACACTTTTCGCCTGCAAAAACAAACATTTTTTTTGTAAGAGCAGGTGGGAATAGAACCACGGTCCGGGTGCTTGAGATGTAACGCTCTAGTACCTATACCAACTTTCCGTGCTCTCAAAAACAATCCCCCATACAAGTCTTTCTTGTGCAGCATTAGCATTTTTCATGAATGAATATTATGCCTCAACTTGTTTGAGGTAGGCTATGCAGTTTGTTGGCATTCTGGAAGCCTGTTTCTTTTTGTACAGGTGTTCCAAACGCCAGACAGGTGTACTGAATGAACTCCAAAGGTTGGCGTCAGATGTCCACCGCTCCTCTTCACATCTTTTAATAGTTACTGGCTACTTTCAATTTACTGTACCCATCATACTTGGATATAAAAATAGAAATATTCGTTTATGATTGCATATCTAAATTTTGGATAACGCCCACCTAACCAATATTTGTAATATAATCTGGCCTCTGTACACTTAAAGGAACTCACGCCACATGCAACAATTTTGGATATGCCTCACCCTTGACCTAATGAGCATGCACACTAAATCTTGTCAAAATCGGTCAAGCGGTTCTAGAGATATCGCTCGGACAGGCAGACAAACGCAAACATCACATAACTACAATTTCACCTACGATTCATCTACGTGATAAACTGTCAAGTATTTATTGCCTAGAATCTTGGGAATGTGTCGTCAACATGTAGGAGCGTACGTCTATTTAGCTCCCTTTAAATATACACATTTGCTTTCAATTTCCATAAAGGTATGTGCGACTAAAAATACTCTCATTGTCAGTTTATTCGTCAAAGAATATATTCGAATGTGGCCCGGTTACCGTTTCTTTCTCTTCCGTTGGAAGTTGAAGTTTAACTCACGATAGAGAGAGCGTGTCAAAATAACTAACTTTACAAGTCGTAAATGCTAACACGCTTGTGGCTGCTAACGAGCATGGTATCTGCTATCATCGCTTTAAATAGTACATATTATTAGCCTCCACTAGCAGAATGAAAAGTGGAACGCATATTAAATGGTTCTGTTTGTCTGCCTGTCAGTAAACAGGATTAGATTTGTCTTGCTGATTCGGATAGAACATTTATGCAGGTAGACAAATAGAAAAAATTGCTACTTCCGTTGAGTCCTCTACATCAAACCTGTACAATTTACTTGTAGAAGTCAACGCATTTTTTGGTAGCATTCCGATGATAATTTTAACAGGACAAATGTGAAAGAAAGTAAAACTATTTTAAGAATTCAAAATTATGTGAATACCGTGTGAGTGATGAATTTTTGTTTCAGTGTTAGATGCGTTTGCATTGCTTGCTTTGATCCATGTAAATGTACTATTCAAAGATTTGGCTTAGAATTTTGCCATCAATTGCTTTATTACATGTGGCGAACTTTTAACAAATTGGGTTTACAAGTTTTTATGTAAATTGTTTTTCATCAAACCTACTACCTCATTTAGTAACATATGAGCTAGCACATAAGGACATACCCCATAGTGTTAAGAAAAAATATGACAAAACTATTTTTACGTATTTGGCTGGTTTTCGAAAAACAAATGATCAAAAATAGGTTGTTTGTCAAGTCATTCCTAGGCTACCAACTGGTTACTAACTGCGTCGTTTCTCACAGTTGCTAGAAGTACGTGTACTTTCACATCCGAAACTAATATTTGCAAAAACATTGGCGAAGCTTTTTAAAATGTGCATTTACAAGCCAACAAATCAAAAGAACGAATTGAAGTGTTAAATATCTTAAACAGTTGTTAAATAGGTCCACAAAATCTTTATAGTTCTCTTCTGCATTGAAAAGTTGATTTTGATTAAAAAACATTTCGTTTTTTCTTTTGAATAAAACTTTGTAAACCGTTTGAGCGGAACCATTCCAAAGAGAATTGACCCATTTTTTGAAAGACAAAAGAGGAAGATAGTTTGAGCTTAAAAGCTACTGGAAACCAATCTTAAATTTTGCATTCGCCACGAGTAGATCACAAAGCACTCATTGAGTGTAAGCTATATATATATTTTTGAGTGCTAAAACAACCACGTTTTTTAGATTTAGCTGAAACACTGTCACTTAAATAGTAGTGAAACTCGTAGCTTATTATTGCTAGTCTATTTACATTTCTAGAATACGCTCAAATTACCAAGTTTTTAAGCATTTTAATATTAATAATTCAAATTTCAAAGAAACGAGCCTTGACTTGAGATTATTATTGCCTGAGTTAAACTTTGAGTGTATTAACAGCACTAAAGATTTCACACAATTGACTAGAGTCACTACAAGTTTTTGCTCTAAGTAGCCCGTTAATCATAGATTAGCAACGTTGGTTTCAGACTTAAGATTTTCGTATATTAAAAAGGACAAAATTTACAACGGTTAGACAAAGAATTCCGCTTAAAACAGTTTAGTCAATATGATCAGTGGGATATCTGTTGCAATTTTATTTTTTGTTGGATCTTCTGACGCACACCAAAACTTTAATTTTGAGCATAAAGCTCTGCAAGAAAGCCTGCATTCGTTCATGACAAGTTCCTCCGTTTCTCAAGGAAGCTACGAAGTAATTTTTCATTGTTGGAATGATTCTCCATTAGAAATCCAATTTATAAGTGATTCATTACGGTACAGAATTTATAGTCGATGGGCTGAGGACTACTTCTTTAACAATTATCCATTTAAATTTACCCAGCCGTTTTATATGGCGATAGCATGTCCTGACACTTTGATTAGCAAATTTAAATTTATTGCCATGCATCCAACGACATTGTTTATGGTTCCGATTACCGGAATTCAGAATGTGGAACCCAATATTTTCCGAGTGTTCAACAAAAAATGGAGACGTTACCCCGCTCTAAAGGTCGTACTATTTGCAGTTGCTTCACTTGACAACGGAGTCCAAACTAAATACAAAATTCTCTGCGATGGATACTGCAGTAAAACTGATTCCAAAAATAAAAATTTTGAAATCTCAGTAATGATGAAATTGAGTACACCACTGAATGCACATAAAGAATATTTCAACAATGGAAATGGGTTAACAGTTTTCGCTGTATTAGGTTCGAACCAGGAGTATTTTGAGTGGAGTGAAGATTTGTTTGCTTGCCAACGACACATGTTCCCAAACACGGATTTTAGACTTTGCGAACGACAAATCATGTCCACAATCCTGCTTTCACAACATTTCCTTTACG
The DNA here is from genome assembly GCA_034700605.1 of Willowsia nigromaculata. Lineage (NCBI taxonomy): Eukaryota > Metazoa > Arthropoda > Collembola > Entomobryomorpha > Entomobryidae > Willowsia > Willowsia nigromaculata. The sequence goes on from JAQIXX010004874.1 coordinate 5,037, forward strand.
CAGCTATACATTGGAAATACAACAGTGAGGGAAAAGATTCAAACATCTTTCAATCATCAGTTTATTGCCAATGCAATATCATATGGAGATTATGGTGGTAGCATCTCCGAATCTTATGAGGGAAAAACTGGGCTCATGTTTGCACATTACCAAACACTTTATTTGATTCATTGTGTAAGTCACCTAAGCGAAAACACAAAGAGAACCATTGATTTGCTGACTTGGTTTGGTCCGTTTACACGCGTGATTTGGATTTGCGTGATGTGCACAGTGGTTGCGATCACTTTTCAAATGATAAGACAGGGGAAATTAGGGGCTGGGCTTTTATTTTGGCATATTGTCAATTGCTTTGGAGTTATTCTCGGGAATTCGACTCAACAATACATGGAGAAAATTAAATTTTGTATCCTGTTACAATTTTTGGGATGGTTTGCTTGTGGTTTCTATGGAAATGGAATTATGAGTACCCTTACTGTTCCTGACCGGGTTCAACTATTCCAATCGATTGATGAAGCACTGTTAGCGGAGTACAAAATTATATGGTATCATGGCCTTGTATCCCCCTGGCAAACATTCCTTGACGTATTTGAAGAAAAAAGGATGTTGGAGAAACTGAACTCAAGTTTTTATTTAATACATTATCATAACACAACGGAGTTGCAATACGCAACCTATCTCACCGAAAAATATTTGCATTTAGCTACGGAATCCGATGAAATTTTTTTAGTAATTGGCTTCAAAAGTATACTTGTAGAACAACTTAACATTTCCGATGCAGAGTGCTACATAATTCCTGAACGCCTGAAAGCTCGCCCAGAGTTCGTACAAATGCACACTGTTAACCGATATTGGATGATGAAAACTTTTACGCGAATAAGAGAAAGTGGACTTCTGGAGAAATGGGACCACTGGGCACAACTTGCAGAGAGATATTACGAGGGAATTTCAGTAGAAGATCTGGATCCAAACAAAGTTTTGCCTGGCGATCAAATTACGCTCCCTGATATTTTAGGAATTTTTGTGATTTGCAGCGTTTTTTGTATATCTGGTTTCATTTATTTTGTGATTGAGATTTCGTTGCTCTCTCAAATTCTTGGGATTAGACCATTCAGCATAAAACTTCCTACCGCAGGCATAAATCGCCCACCTGAAAAGTCGGAAAAAAATAGTCAGTCACATTTGGATGAGAGAGGTGAAGTCAATTCAAGTACATCATCACAGGAAGAAATTTTGGATGAGAAAGATGCCGAACCTTCAAGTGGGAATAAGATTGAGAAAGACTCAGATTTGAATGACCAGGCTGAAAAATTGGATATAGTTGTAAAAACGACCGGCACCAATCCTGAGGTGGGTTTGGCAGCAGACATGGAGAGCTCTCTCACTGGTTCTCCAGACCTCAAAGACGAAAGTACAAGTATGGTTTATGATTTTAATTCACCAGATTTTGAAGGGGAATTAGAAAACATAAACGTGGAAAATAAAAGCTGTGTTCTGCTCGATGTTAGCGATGATGATGAATAAAAAATTTTATTGACAACTAAAGAATATGTAATTTTAAACGTAAATGATTTTATTTTTTAAATGACTGAATCTGCAAAATATTTTGAATTATTTCTTGTTAGTTTTAATGGCCTAGTGGTTTGAATATTTAATCATTTGGAAATTAAACTCTGTGCAAAGCTAACTTCTACCATTTGTTTATCAATTTAATTAAATATAACTCATGAATGGTAAGGTAACTCATGAATATATATAATGAATAAAGATTATTGGAAAATTTTAATGCAAATGAAAATGTGTGACATTAATTAATACATTAATTTATTTTGGTAGTAAAACACAAAAGAGGTGTGAAATTTTATCAATTGGTTGAATAAGAAGACGTGGAGAAAGTTGATTCTACGACAGGTTGGTGAAATACCGGATTGGTGAAATATAGGTCCGGTTTGGGGAAATCGATCTGGTCCAAATTGGGGAAATGAAAAGTCCAAATTGGTGAAATCGAGAGCCAAATTGGGGAAATCCAAAACCACCCATTTAAATCACCACCAAGAACCTTTATTAGCAAAACTGACAACACTGAGAGTACTCTGTTACCATACTACATTAGGTATTGTTCTAAAGATTTTCATTTGTGTGGATACTTTGCATTTCGTATCCAACATATTATGTAGAGTAATATTTATTTGTTAAATTATTCCTCATTTGGAAATAGTATCGAAGATATTATGTTAAGTTGGTAGTTTCATTGTTGTTTTGTGTAATTATAATATGCAATGAGCTTCCGGTGAGCCAGAAGTAGTATAAATAGGGAACGAAAATTTGTAAAGTCATCAGTTTTTTGGAATCGATCTTCGGACTAAGAAGTTTCTTGCAAAGTCTTTAGCAAGTAACTTATTTGAAATAATCAAATAATAAACAAATCAATGCTCGAAAGATTTTCTTGCATTTTATAATTAAAACGCGTAAACCTGTTACTTTAACGTAAAATACATAAAGTTTTAATGACTTTTGTTTAGAAAAATCCCTAGAATTAAAAGGGCAAAACTCGACAGATTTTTTTTTTTTGCAAAAAACATTTTAAGAATGTACTACTATAAATAAGTTTTAGACATCTCTTTAATGAGATCCTGAACTTTGATTTTGGTGTCTTGGTTTCTTCGAAAGGCATCTTCGAGTCATTCATAAACTAAGAAGTCATTTTAACAACACAGGTTTGAATTTTCAGTTATGTAGTACAAGTGTAAGATGAATACATTTTGTCACCCCTTGAATAAAACGCATATTAATTTTATGCTTATTTCAATTTAATGACTCACAAGCATTGAAGGAGTACATCAATATAATACTTTAGACTATTTATGGGACGATAAATGCATCTTGCAACTACTGTTTGTAAGATTATGTTGTTAATTTGTAGTAAAATATAATTTTCCCCAATCTGGACCAAGGTTTCACCAATTTGGTTTTTGGTGCTGGCTCGAGGTCCGTTTTGGTGAAATACAAATTTCACCAATCTGGTTTTTCACCAACCTGACGCATTCCCGTTGTTTACAAGACTACCTATTTACACTACAATGTAAGACATTGATATGTAATAAAGAAATAGAAATGAAAAGTACTGAAACATTGTTGCTGGGTCCAGTTATCGGATGCCGGTGGTTGCGTGAAATGATGAAATTTTCTTAATTCGTGCAGATAACATAAAACTTGCAATAAATAACTGATGTGCGTTGAACACAAGGAGTAATTAGGGGAGAAAGAAAGACAAGTTAAATATTTTTTTACAGTTAAAACACAGGCAAATTTCAAATGATTAGAAAATGTCCTATTTAATAAAATGCCATTTAGTTTTTTTCGTGGACTTTCGTGCAAGATTTCTACTAGAAGAGCAGAGCGAGAGTGAACACAGATTACATGTTACATTTTGCCTTTATGGCTACTCACGATGCACAAACATATATGTATAATTGCAAAGAAATTTCCACAAGTTAATCTACGTGGCAACCAATACATTACATATAATCTGATGACTAAAAGGCCAACTCATCCATAGTGCTAAAATGGGTAAAAAGTATATTTTACATGCATTTTTTACCAAAATGAAATACTGAGATTAAAGTTTATCAATTTTTATCACTAAAAACGCATGGAAATTTACTTACTATACTATATTTTCCTTTATCATTGAAACATACCTGAAACCCGATAAATCATTTCATTCTACAAAATCTTACAACTGACAGACACGCTATTTCATTGTTTTTCAAATTTTACAGAAAGTCATTTCTATCATTCTTTCAAATCGTACACCTTCCATTACGCATGTCATTACATAAGCTTGAAACTATCCCCTTCCGTGTCATAATTTCCCCTACAAAATAAGGGTGTCCTTAATTATGTGATGACTTGACAGAAACGTGATATTATCATTGTTTACAAAGTTTAAATTGCTACATTAATTTCATGTAAACATTGAGTAGCTGAATATTGTAGTAAGCACTTGGGTACATACATAGGTGCTTGTTGTTTGGACAGTATGAGTTGTTAAAACGAATTTACCGTTAAATGTTGTCGTAGTTTTGCTTTGAGCAAGCAATATAAAATAAATATTTAAAAATTTCTGTACATAAAAAGCTTAGGGAAATTACCTTAAGTCACAAGCGCCAGCATATATTTTATAAACAGTGTCGTAACGATAAAGTCTGTTGTGCAAAAAATACTCTCGATCTGTATTATTTTCTAAAAATATTATTTTTGAAGTATTATTTATCTAGCTTCATAAATATTCTAGAGATTTCTGTTTCTTCTTTTGATATTTCTCAAGAAAATGATTTTGCTACAACATTTCCCGTTTATAAAATTTGTAACTACAGTAGGAAAGTTACCGATGGGTGGTTTGTTTGAGTGGGATGACACAACAAAACGAATGAAGATTACTGACAAGCGTCAAGCCGCAATCATAAAAATTCGAGGAAACTTTTGTATACAAATAATATTTGCTATTTCATTAATAATTCAAACTATAATGGAGTCTAAAAACGGGCACAGAAAGAACACGGAGAAAGATTCTTTTGTGGATCAAGTTTACATTCCCACTTGTTTAGCTATGATGGTTTGTATGTGCATCAGTTGGCTGTCTATCATCAAGAAACACGGAGCAGAAATCTCTGTTTATATTAATGAACATATAGAGATATCGAGATATTTTCTTAGAAATTTGGAGAAACGACCAGAAATAACAGTACGAGAATACTGTAGTGTACTTTTAGCTTATTGGCTATTTCCATGCTATACATTGTACAGTTGTTTTACCTTGTTTTTTATGCATTGGAACAAACCATGCAAACCAACAATATTTGGATCATATCTGCTTCCCGAATGCATTCCAGAAAGACGAGTGTGTAATTTGTCGTTTTTAGGGCTCTATAGTTTTTGGCGAGTGGTTGGAAAACCGGTCGTATTTTTTGTAAATTCACTAATATATCATCTGGGTTTTAGTGTCGTTCCATTTTGTGTTGGAAATGTTTTAATTATTTGTTCACTCAGTTTTCGGACGTATATAGTTAATTTTGAGAATATTGCCAGATGCAAAAGTACAAATACATATGTAATTACATTAATATATAGAAGACTTCGGTTGATGTGTGATACAATGAATCGAATTCAAAAGTGGGGGTTAACTGGTTATCTGATTATTTGCTGTATATTAGTTCAAGCTGTTTCTTGTGGTGCTATTATCAAATTTAATCCTACACGTGATAGTGGTCTTAAATTATTATTTTTAATTTCAGGGCTTTTGTGTACCTTTACAATGCTTTTCTTTTTCTTGACAGCATTGGCCAATGTATTTTGTACATGTCAGCTAGTATTAAAACGTCTTTTTCATAAGGCAAAATTTAATGCAGTAAGTGAAAGCGCACGAGACAGAGAAATATATTTGCAGAAATTTTATTCGTCTTGTAGTATTTTAAAAACGGGATTCTGCTCATTTAATTTTGTGGATCGCCTTACTCCAATGGTGTGTTTAGACTTTGCAAACGACCTTACGATAAATTCGCTGTTGCTTTCATAAAGCATCTATTGTGAATACTGTAAATTGTAAACTTGACAAATAAATACCATACTCTATGCTGCAATATGAATTTATAATAGAACAAATCAATAATTTATTTTGTATTTGTCCATATTTGTGAGAGAATTTGGGAGAAGGTACGATTTGTTATTTTTCTTCCATGAGTAGTTTCATCTGCTACCTAAAACTACTAAAAATGGATGTCAATAATTTTGTAAAAATGTTTAAATTTTTAGTTAGCGTTTCTGTTGAAATATTGCTTGCACAGTTTTTTCACTCATAGAATGTCTTGAACATGTGTTAAGGCAATTTAAACATAAAAATTTTGAAATTTTTTAGATTTATACTTTGATTTTAGACTCTATGGGTGTATAATGCCAATACACGTCACCACCAACATTTTTAAAGGATTTGCTACCATTTAAAAAACAAATTTCAAAATTATTGGCATTCGTTTTTAGTAGTTTCAGGTACCAGATGAAACTACTCATATATGAAGAAAAAACAAATTGTACCTTCTCCCCAATCCTCTCACATTTGAGCAATGTTAATCCTATTTAAAGGCTAAGAGGATTCACGTTACTGGGTGTTTTCATAAATGTTTCCAAAGTCTTTTAGCAGCTCAATGCAGCCGCCTTACGAAGCCACACAGCTACGCTCCAACTTTCCATCATTAGAGCAATGAGTACTACCAAAGTATATATTGACCATACTGCTTGCATATTACCTTTCATGTCTGGCACTTCAAACTCATGCAAATTACCAGCATCAATAAAATAACTTTGCAGACTCATTCAAACCTATCCAGTAAACAGGTACTTTTTTTCGATTCATAACCGTAGGACGAACAATTCCTTTAAAAATTCCATTGATTCCAAAATAGATGCGTATGAGAACGTTTAACATTTTTTGTTTTATTTTATAAAAGCATTGTTGATGATCCTATTATTGAATAACTTTTGCTTGAATTGCTTTGCTTATTTGAAACTGTGAAGTAGTGATGGGAATAGATCTGATCTGATCGACTTTTTTAGATTCTAATCGGATACAATTTTAAATTCCTGATATAGATAACTGATCTGATTTGCATTTTCTCTCAGATCTGATATAACAGAAAATATCGGATCAGATCAGGATCAGATCAGAAATTTCTGATCTAAGGGTTTTTACCAAAAGGGACTATATGAGATGGATTTTTGAAAGAGGAAAGCTTGAAAAGAGTAAAACAAAAGACATTTTTCAAGGTTATATGAAAATATTCCCATGTTTGGAGAGAATTAATATCAGTCTAAATGAAATATAGGAAAAATCTTAATATCATAAGTGGACATCGACAATTTATAATCTAAAAACCCTAAAAGCCAGCCATTTAACAACTTTCCAGACCTTTGGCGACTAAATTGAGCTAATAGATCATCAAAATTTTACCTGGGCATTCTAATTTGCTTGATTTGAGACATTTTGTGTTAATTACGGTTCAAAAACTAGAAAAATTGCAGCATTTTGTAACAAAATGTACAGGTTTTTTGTAAAAATCCATTTCATTGGCATATCAGAAATATCAGCTGATCTGCCAATTTTTTACGGATCTGATATTGGAAAAAAATTCTGATATCCGATCTGATCCAAAGGTTGGCAGATCTGATATCAGATCGGATCAGATCAGGATCAGATCGATCAGAAAATTTTCTGATATTCATATCAGATTCCCATCACTATTGCATACCAAATTTGGTTAAAATCGGTCAAGCGGTTCTTGAGATAGATATTTGACCCCGTGACCTTTGACCCCATTGACCTACTGACCCCAAAATCAATAGGGGTTTTCCCTTGACCTAAGGGACCTCCATACCAAATTTGGTCCAAATCGGTCCAGCGGTTCTCGAGATATCGTGCGGACAGACGGACAGACAGACAACCGCAGCAATCGCATAACTACGATTTTATCTACGATTCATCTACGTAATAAACGATAAATGCATAGTCTACAAATGTTGGCGAGACCAACAAATAATCAGCAAATGATCAATACCTGTCTACTATCAAGTAGTGCATACCAATCAAGGATAGTCACTCTAAGACAGTAGAGAATCGCCATTTCTGTGGATTGAAAACGCCAAATTTTTGTGGAATAACACCTTAGAAAATCTTACTATTAAATTTGTAATCAGAATTTTTCAAGCTCAAAATAATCTTTCATCATGCAAATGCCCCCTTTGCCCCCCCCCCTAAATATGCCTCTTGTACCTACTGAGAATCGGTATCGTAGCCTGAAATCTACACAGATTGTTTAACTGAACATATGTATTTGTAAGCACTTGTCAATTAGGGAGAAGTCATGGTCATGAAAACTGTTCCATCGACTTCTTTTGAGTCGTCTATACTGAGTCTATCTCGAGACAAAAAACTACATTTCAACACGCCTAATGCAAAAGATCCTCCCACAAAACTAATCAACCAAACTTGCGTAGCGCCACCTATAAAGTTCCAAAATTTATATGCCATACACTCAACCCCTATCGCCAAACGCAACTGTTAGAAAAGTTAGAATACTTTTACAGCTCGGTTTCAATCTGGAAATTCATCTAAATGAGCTGTATGACGTGGTGGATAAGTTCTTCATTCTGGAGTCTATTCAGCCCCAGAATGACTTCCTTCCAAGAAAACGACTGTTGTGGGATCAACTCAAATATCAAGAGAGATTTTCCAAGTTTTCTGAAAGAATTGTGCACTTCGAGTGGATGAGTCAAATCATTCAAAATTTGTCGATGTTGATTCCAAAAGGTTGTGGTCAAGAGAAGGACAACAACTGGATCTTCTGGGATTGAATGATGTGACCAATATTTTGAAGAAAATGACTTGTTTGGTCTGTGAAATTTAAAATCATCCGAAAATCGTAATGATAATACAGGTTTCGGAGACGCTGATGAGATACCGAACCGGGATGCTATAACTTTTCTGAAAAACTGCAATTTTGACATGGATTCCGACTCTGTGTTGTGGACATCGGCATATTTGGTTCCCATGCTGGAGGCTCCAACTCACTTTTTGCCCCTGACCACTCAAAGGTCATCCATACACTTTGGGGGATCCAACATATTGGAAACTAACCTCTGCCAAGAAACATTACAGCATGACTGATAACCCACCAAACAGGAGTACAGCTGGTATCTTATAGGTGGATTGCACTTCTCAACAGTAGCCAACATTGGCATTTGGAAATAATGAAATTATCTACTTTGATCCTTCGTCATGCAATTAAATTATTTCAAGGTATATTTTATTTATGACGATTTCCTTCACCATTGACGTGGATGCATTTTTACATTACTTGATTCACCTTAGAACTGTTAATGTTGTTATCTTAATTTTTAGCATGACGGCTACTTAATATTTGTAAGCAAATATAACATGCATGCACTGAAGTCATTTGCCGCATTCAAGCATCCGGTTTCTTTCAATCTGAAACTACCATTTCCGGCCATGGTGGGCTTAGCAAGGGCACAAAAGATGAGTTGGATAATTGTTCCCTCTCAGTAAATATAGGATATCCCCAGAGCTCCATGGCTTTCGAACAAATATCCTGAATTTCCAAAACGCGGGAGAAATTCCCCTTGAAGAAATGCTCTTTCCAATAGAACGTATAGTTCCGGGAATCTCTGGCCACAGAAATGTCTCCAGGATTATTTCGTTTGAATCCTTTTTGGTATTGCGTCGTGTGTTCCTTCACAAACTGCTTCACCAATGGATGAAACTGAAGTCGGAGAAACTTGTATATTTTCTGAGATGCTGTATCGGGATGAAGGGATATGTCTTCGTAACGAAGGACTCTGTTGAAAGTTGAAACACAATATTTTAAGCTTTTACTGTCAATGTTTGGCTTCAATTTTGAAGTGCCTCCAGTAAACCAGAACAACCACTTACAAATATCGTTCTGGATATTGTCGCCGGACCTTCTCCGCGTGTTTGAAATCTTTCTCCATCTCCATGCAAAGTCTTCCAACATCATAACAATCTGGTCCCAAGCGGCACCATGGTCTGTGCTGTCTTGACTGTATAATTGCCCGTGGATCCCGAACTAAATGGAGCATCCGTAAATTATGGACCTCCTTCTTCAGAAGCTCCTTTCCTACCGAAAGCCGCAGTCTCACCGTTTTTATCATGAGAAATGGGGACAGTCTGCACATTGCCGAGAAAAACGCTGGTTCCTTGCAAACGGACCACTTGCTTGTATATGGCTGCACTCGCCTATTCGTAAAGATTGTTCCATCTTCCATTCTGTCCATGATGGAGTCGAAATGAGGGACGTTGGAATAGTTGCAGGATAGCATTCCATCAACCACCTGTAATGCCTCCTTTCCCAGTTCTCCTCCATGCACCTTAAAAGATTGAGGTTAACGAATCTCAATAAAATAGGAACCTCAAATAAGTACTTAAATTGCATGGTGTTAACTCTCACCGTACCTGAACCTGACTTAAATAAATTAGCGGCTCATTTTCATAATGCATTGCAGGGTGGGACGATAGCAGTTGTCCAGTGAAAGTAGAGCCAGATCTCCAGGTGGCAAGTACTAGGATTTTT
>JAQIXX010004875.1:0-15183 GCA_034700605.1 Willowsia nigromaculata
ACCACCTTTTTTATAGCCATGTACAAAACTACTTTTAGCCACACGTCTTAAATGACTAATACGATCATCATATTAGCACATACAAACATATAGGTTGTAACAAAGATACCCTTCTTTTTGATGCATTATGCAAACCCTGACAATTGGTGTATTATATCGAATGTACGAAATGGCCGTAAATTAAATTTTTTACATGACTTTTCTAGTATTTTTACAAACGAAGAAAGTGTCCCCTGGCCCTGGGTAGAATGTAATATTCAAGAAAAAGGTACGATTCTGAATGTCTTCTTGACAAAAACGTGATAAAGGAAAAGTAAGCAATCAATCGTTCCGTTTTTTTTTTCATTTTGTCGACTCTGCCAACACGCGAACATTGAGAAAGTTGTGTTGTTCTCTGCAATATTGAAGGATTAGTCAATAGGTCTCCTTTTAATAAACTCTTCATCGACTACCGCTTTTATTACGTCCGCATTGTTTCTGGATACTTTATTTTACCTACATGCTCAACTCGGCAGCATTCCAAGTCAAAAGCGTTCTTTTATCGGCAGTTCCTTTTTCACAGGAAGAGAAAGGAATATGTAGGTAAAGTAGGATTACAGAAGGTATTCCGCAAAGTAGCATAATGGACGGAAACTGCAAAAAAATGCTAATTTTGTGTTAATTTTACTCGCATGGTTCTCTACTCAGAAATTCAATGTTATTTTAGGCTTATAAATCTTATATCCTCTTTGGTTAACAGCCAGATAAGTAGATGAACGATTCAAGCCGCAGAAACATTTGCTGAATTGTAATCTCTATCGACGAAAGGAAATGTGCATTCCTTTACCCTCGTAGTCGACGTATTTTCTTGCAGTGCTGTAGGTGAGGTCATTTATAGGACGGTCTTGGTTAGGTAGCGGTGTAGCCAAAGAAAATGTAACATCAAGGTTGCAAGCGTAAAAGGAAAGTGTAGTAATACATCAAAATGTTTCTCTTCTTTTCATCCGATTCTGATCGTCGTATTTAATCTGACCAACAACTGGTCTCAACCAAGGGATTTTAGAAGTTTTTGTTCAGTCGGTCGGTTTGATGAGACGAGTGGCCAGGGGCACACTGGTCATTTATAATCTCACTTTCCTCTACCGCACAGGTCAGTGAGAAAATTCACAAGAGATACTTCCCAGGAGTTTTACCATTTTCTATGTTGGGCATTGAGCATTTTAGTTTTTAAAGAAGTTTTGGAGTAAATTGCATTGCCACTCAATAAAACTGGTCAGGCAAAGTTGGTTTTCCTAAACTTTCTCCGCGCCCATAAAAGTAGTCAGAAAGAGGAAAAACTGTGTAACTCAGGAGAGTGCATGATAGCTAGCAAGCTTTCTCTTTGTCTTGAGGAGTGCAGAGCACAGTCTCATAATATTTCAATAACTTTTATGGTAACTTTTCCGCTATTTTTTGCTGGCCATATCCCTTGCAGTTTTCTGACTGACTAGACACGTTTTACAAAGTAGAATCATTGGAAGTACGGCAAGAGTAAAAATACGAGTCATAATGGAAGGTAAGTGAATTTGATTATATTAAATCCATTATTCTATTCTTGTTTGTAGAGACGAGCTAATTCTTATGGTACAAATATATGATCGATCAAATTTCTTGCGTGCCAAATTCTGTCATGTATTGTACCGAGCTCAAATATCTAACGGTGCATTTCATTGTTTCTTTTAGAAATTCACGAGCAACTGGCTGAGCTCAAGTTGCATTGGAGCTCATCCGACCATCCCATAAAGGACAAAGTGATGAAGCTTAAGAGTTTCGTGAAATACGTAAAGGAAGATCAATCATCTACACTAATGGAGGATGAAGTTGATGATCTGCTCGTGACCATCTCTACTGCAGACTTTACCTCAAAAAGACTTCGTCTCGAGCTGGCGAATGAATTTAGACGACCAGATGCCATCGTGGACACAATAAAAATGGAAGAAACTTTTCTCGTGCGAAGAGCGCTCTCTTTCACTTGGATTTTCGACGAAGGCAAGTCAGATTTGACAGATCCGGAGCTTCTCATGCGATCCATATTGTGCCTGTGTAGCTACACGAGCAGATGCCGCATCATCAAGCAACTTGGACGTTTCTTGAAGAGTGAAGAGCTCAGTCAGCAAATATATCTCGAGGTGGAGGAAACGTATGGAAGCAAATGTGCCACTGAGATGCTGTCTTCCTGCAGCACAGATTTCATCCGGGAGAAATTGATTGATCGGTTTAATAATCACCGTCTCTACCCCAGCGATCAAGTTTTGAAAAGGATTGCGATGAAAGATTGTCAAATTGCTCTTGACTATATCAAGGCTGTATTCTGCGAGTTTCGGGATAAGCTGTATGATCACGACAAAATTATTCAGAGGAGGAAGGGTGGATTCCACCTCACTTTGAAATACTTATGGCTCAACTGTCCCACCGAAGTTTGGCAGCTGTATGAAATGTTTGATACTAAAATTCTCCCTAAAATGACGTGGCAGGCTGCAAAGAAACTTTTCAAAACTGATAGGAAACTCATTGTGGACGCAAAGAAGTTTGCCCAATTGATTCCTGAAAAGCGGAGACGACACGTGTCAAAGTATCTCCGTTCCGCGTTTCAGCAATTCTTCACAGCCCTCTTTCCAGAGGAAATGGAACATTTCCCGATCGAAATTCCATACTTATTCCAGTGGCTGCAGAGTATGCCTCGCATAAAAAAATTCACAGTTCTCAACACAGGCTTCAGAGAAAATTACCGTTGTGACATTCTTGGCGTGCCTGAATTTATTTCTCCCGAAATTATGGAAATTCTCCCACTTGGTCATAGGGAACAAGTTGCAAGAATGAAAATTGAAGCAGGAGATGTGACCAAGTTTGGTGATCCAGATTGCGAAGAATCAAAGCGGTACATGGAAGCTTACTGGTACTCATTCATGGGCCTGAAAAAATCCATTCCTAAACTGAAGGAGATACTCTCGGAGGAGATTGAAATGAGGATTCGAACAGAAGTAGCCGAGTTACTTGTTTACACATGCTATATAAATGATCGCGACTTGGATTCACTTACAACCGTATGCAAGTACGTTTTTTTTTACAAAAGATTAGCATAGAGTTGTTGTTTTTTCATATGACTGATAGAATTTAATTAAAATGGTGGTTAAATGTTTTGCAGAATTGTTTCCAGTAGATGGATTCATGGGCATACTCATATTAGAGAAAGGTTTCTCAAGTCAATTGAAGATAAATTCTGCTACCGGAAATTGAACAGAGATTCAGTTTGGGAGGCGCTTGAGGATTTTGTAAAGTTGGCTCGATCGAACCGTGAACCAGTCTCCAAGGCCTTGCTGGAAGGAATCATTGAATATCACTTGAAGACACATCAGCCAATAGACTCGTTTTTAAACGTACTCATATCAAAGGAGTACACTCAAAAACATGGAGCCCCGGACTGGGATTTCATGAAGCACAACCCAGAACTTCACAAGCAGTTTTTGAGACATGTCACTGATCTAATTTGTACGCGCTTTCCATGGGAAGAAGCACACGCTCACACAGACACTGAGAGTCAATGGATCCGCTTGGGAGTCGTAACTTTGTGTGAAACATTTTCAAAATGGAATCGGCGTAACCGGAAACTTGCCAAAAGTGATCGGCTCTCCGTGACAGAATTTCCTTGGCTTGTGTGTAGGCTCCGTGAAATGATGATGAACAACTACGTGGATCAAGTTTTCAATCAAATTCACATCCAGAAGCGCATTGTGGACGCACTTCGTACAGATCCGGAAATTAAATCAGGATACTTTAAAGAATATGTTGAGACCTGTCCTTTGGCTCCAGTTTTGGAGCATTTCCTCAGAACTGATCCTAGAGAAATTCGCTATCATATTCAAGGCATTATTCCCTTCATGCTGAGACTGGATGAACGACTCTTCAAAACATACAAGAATCTCTTTATCCAGATTAAAAGCCAGGGATTTCCTCATTTCCAAGCGTCCATTGTGGAATCCTGCTTGGAGATTTCACAGGACGATAGTGCTTCATGGAATGAGCGGAGAAATGCCATGTTTGTACTGACGTTCCTGTGGGATGCTAAAAGCTACATGAACACAGTAAGCTTGTTTTATCCGGATGATACAGACACAGCTATTTTGGGAGAGTCTACTCACATGGACTTCAGGATCCGGACGGCCGTAGTACAGTCACTCTCACAAGTGTCCACTTCCACGCAATACATTTCAGATGCGTTTGCCTGTCTCCTCAAATTTTGCGTTCTGGAAGATTACGTGAGTGCATCCGTAGGTCCCCTTACTTCTCTTTGTCTACATGCTCCAATAAGGGAAGCTATGAAATTTCTCAAGGAGGACCTACTGGACAGAGATATTTCAATGAAGAAGCACACAATCCGTCTTATCTGTCAGATATCTGACCGAACAGAGGACTACCAAGAATTATTGGCGTACTTGTGGGAAAACGAGACGCATCACACAATCAAGGAAATCGTACTTGCCCAAATGTTTGAATTCTTGGGTGAGAGACCAACTGCTGAAAATTGGGGTTTCTTGAAGGGGGCACTTAATTCTTTGACTAGTGAGGACAAGGAGTTGCTTCAACAATTTCATTTGCTTACAAATGTTGTAAACGTACCCGTCGACTTTTTCCCAGATTATCTGTTGACTTGTCTGGAAAAATTTCCTGATTTATCGCAAAAGTCTGGTAAAACTACAGAGATTGAATTTAAGGCTGGAGCATTAGAAATTGCGACTAGGTACATAAATTATTTGCCCATCGACTTCATAGACCACTTGCTGCAACATTATCTTTTTGAGGTAAAAAATGAACCGGAACTGGTGCAATTGAAGGCGATAGACTTGGCTGTAGCTTTTTGCATCAAACTTAACAGCTCCCTGCCGACTGCTGGAGATGTCCTTAAGGGCGCATTCAATAAATTGAGTGCAGCAGACAAGTGGAATTATAGCAAGCAGAGCAAACGATTTGTGGATATTTGGACTCGGGCACCAACTACCGTACTACCGTCCAGACAAGCCATGTTTACTTTTGTAGCCACTCTTTGTTGTGAAACATTTAAGAAATTGGCGATTCAGGGAGCTCCAATCCTGCTAGCCCAGAATGCAAAAGACATGTTTAAGTACATAACGGAGGTGATTGAGCAAACGTTTAATAAGCAAGACACTTTTACAGACTGGTTTTATTTGAAATGCGCCAGGATATTTTGTCCCATACAATTTCACTTTGCCTCCAATGAGGGGAAAGTGAAAACTAAAGAGATACGAGAGGAGGGTTTCCGCCTACTGACTGATGCAGGAATGAGGTTCCAAAAGCTTGTGGATGATCAAGTAAAAACTTATGGACCATTTCTCCTCGGATTTATTGCAGAGAAAGTTTTAATTTTTTCCCGAGACATTGTGAAGGAGGAAGAGAGTTTGTTTCAGAAAGAACGGGTCATATTTTTTATCGATGGACTGTTGAGACCCTACGGTGAAAATGGAATCAAAGTGGCTATCTCACAAGCCAATCAAATTCTTGCGATTGAATTGATGCCGTCCTCGTCACCTCAGTGTATGTACTATAGAAGAAAGTATGCTGAATGCCAGGATACATTGACGAAATTATGTGGAAGAACCACACGGATTTTCTTATGCGATCGTTACAGCACAAGATTTTAGACTGTCAACAACATTAGTACTATTCATTCGTCATTCGTAGACAACTATTAAAACATGATGTAAAAACTCGAGATTCCTTTTTGGCTCACACATCAGTTATCTATTTATATATAAGCAGCGAAAAATCAACAGAGATCATTTTAGCAATTCGTTGTCATTCATTAACGTGATAGGGGGAATTCAAGATTATAAGCAATGATCGTCGATGAAATTATAGATTGTGTGGCTGCGATGAAGATCAATTTTAAAAATAACTTCACATTGTAATACCCACCAGTCAATTACTAATGTCCACTATGTTACCGACAAAATATTTCAATAAATCTACTTGAAAACGTGTAAAAAAATTTTGCTATTTTTTATTGCTCTTCACAGCTATATTGACTCAAGCATCACGGGGCGGAATAAAACTACAGTCCGTTTAAAATCACTATTATAAATCTTTTCTGTTATGTTATTGTACAACAAAAAGTATAACAACTCCTCGTCGACAGCTTTATAAATTATCGTCAATACTCGTTACATTAATTATTAATATAGAAGTCTTATATCTAAGTTTTCTTCCCAGCAACATTTTCTAACTTCTCCATGTGATTAGCATCGATCTCCTCATTAGACTGTTTACGAAGTAGACGCTGCATGACGCTCAAACACCTCTGGCATAACACATTTCCTTCCTGGCAGCAATATCGACGACATCTGGCGCACTGGTTCATTTGTGTTTTGCTAATTCCCAAAGAAAACCCAGCAAGACTATGACTTACTCCAATCGGTTCAGCCAGAAATTTCGCATTTGGTAAAACACAGTCAGCAGAACTTTCAGTTTCAAAGCACTTTAAATCTACTCCAGAAACCTGAAGAATGTCACATAATTCAGAGTCACATTTGTCCAATATATCATTCTCTGCAACAGGATGTAGTAACTGCAAATTGATAAAACATTTCAAATATGAGTAACAAACCAATGTACATGAGAAATTTAGACACTATAGATTAATATTTCGTTCTTACTTGTAACTTCTTTAAGACTTCCGGAGTACAAATCAACTCTACCCAAATATCCTTTGGATTGTTTGCTCCAATCACATGATTTAAACTTGTTCTAATATCTAAAACTAGTTCAAACATTGACGCTATGTTACTGTTGTCCCAGCTTGAGTCGTTTGCGTCAAACCACAAGGATCTAAATATTGAATGTTGACCTAAAAATAAAAGACAAAAACATTTGACACTCTGAAAGGTCAGGTGAAAGGAAACGTTAGGAAAACGTCTTGTATTTTAGCTTACCTATATTATAATGTGAATAGCTCTCCTCGACTAGAAATGGAAGTATGGGAGCAGTAACTTTAGCTAGTGTTAAATATATTTGGTTCAGAACATAAATACACGATTTTCTACTTTCACTTGTTCTCAAGTCGCAATATAATCTACAATATAAAATTTCATTAGATTAGATACTTTTTTGCAGGGATGGCTGATATATAAAATATATTACAATTTTGCCATACCTGTCTTTAATCCAAGTAAAATACAAAGAGGATATTTCCGCAGTGGCAAAATGAAGCGTTTTCATTAGCACCCGATGGAAGTTCATGGAGTCGTAACTGTCAGTGACCTATCCAACATAGATATAAATCAGAACCGAATTAATTTATTTATGCATGACAAATTCTAAGTTTAATATCTTTATACCTGTCTTTGGAAGTCCTTGAGAATTTTCAGCATATACTGATCAGAGTACATAAGCTCATTGTAGGAAATGTTGTTTACGTCAAGTTCTGCAATAGCTTCTTCGTTGCAAAAGCTTATAAGAAATTTTAAAACGTTTCTAAGCTTCTGTACACCATCGTCTGCCGATCTAAGAAGACTATTGCTAACAGCAATATTAGATCCATCAGCAGATCCTTGAGCTGCCGCCCACCATCTAAGGACATCGGTACCAAGCGCTTGGATCTTTCCATCTTGAGAACCATCGGTAATAGTGCTTGGATCGACAACGTTGCCAACTGACTTTGACATTTTCTTACCATCTTCATCAACAACAAATCCATGCACATATAAAGTCCTGAAAATTTACAATTATGAAAGATTCTATTTCAAGGAATGGATTCATTTTATCATTATTTATATTACCATGATTTCTTACTTGTAAGGTGCACACCCTCGAAGTGCAACTGACGTTAGTAGTGATGACTGAAACCACCCTTGAAACTGATCTTGCCCTTCCAAATACAAATCAGATATCTTATCTCCTAACAGCTGCCACGTAAGACCACTGTCAAGCCAAATGTCAAAGATATCCTGCAAAATCATTACAATAATTTTTAGGTCTTATTTTCATACTAAACTCAATAATAATTAGTTGGAATTCGACAAGGAGCTCACTTGTCCTTTGACTAGCTCAGAGGCAACTTTTTTATCCTTTACTAAATCAGTAACTGGTATTGTCCACCAAAAATCTAATCCACCGGTCGTTTCGATGCGTTTGCACATTTCAGCTATTACACTTCTGTTAATTAATACATAATCCATGCAACATTACTAAACGATTTTAACATGCTAAATGACTACAGTCATCAAATAAACAGTAAAAGAACTTCAACTGACTCTTCTATGTATGGTTCCCCACTGTTCTTGTTGTATAATACTGGGATTGGAACACCCCAGTGTCTTTGGCGAGAGATGCACCAGTATGGTCTACTAGCCACCATTGTTTTCATTAAATTCTCCACATTTTTTGGAAATATAGTGATATTCTCCAATTGTTCCTGTAATTAACAAAATAAGTTTAATCACAAAGGCGTAATTTCGTTTGATTGAGAATGCTAAACTAATTACCAGTGCAGTAGCCTTCAACTTTTCAGTATCCAGGAACCATTGTAAACTAGTTTTCATGATGACAGGCTTTTTTGTTCTCCAGTCATATGGATAGCTATGCGTTATTGTGCTTTCCATTATTACTTTATCCTTTAAGTTGCTCAAAACAGTTTTATTTCCACTTGAGAGAACTGGCAGTCCTTTCAGTCTTGCAATTTGTGAGTCAAAATTCCCATTGTTGTCCACATAACAATCCTTCATAAAGAGACGCGTCGGAAAGAAACGAGTTTATCATCAACTAATCTCAACTAATGGGAAATATACGGGAAATATTAAATTATACACACATACCATTCCTAATTTGTGCCGAAGACCAAGGAGAAAGTCATCTTGCCCATGAGCAGGAGCCGTGTGTACCAGTCCAGTGCCTTTATCCCCAGCTACGTGATCTCCATGAAGGAATGGACAGAGCTGGTCTTCGAACCATGGATGCTGATACTTGAAATTGCTTAATTGAGATCCTATTTGAAGAAAGAAAAATAAGTATTTAATTTATTAGTATAAAAATAAGAGAAGGGACACTGCAATGAAATGAGCGATTTTATTATTTTCCTACCGGAAAATGTAAAAACGGGTGCTAATTTTTTCCCAATGGAAGCAGCGACTTGTTCCAGTAAATGTGACGCTACTATCAGGTAACTATTGTCTGTACGATGAGCATAGCTTACAAGGCTGTATTCCTGGTTTTCATTGTACGCGATGGCTTTATTACTTGGCAAAGTCCATGGAGTTGTCGTCCATACGATAGCTTTTACTGGAGCGTTTGTTAAATTGTTAACGTCCTTGCCTAATTTGCTAGCAATTTCAAAGAAATCTGAGGTAAGGTTTAGGCCCAAATACACAGATGGGCTCCTATGTCCATGATTATATTCAAGCTCTGCTTCCGCCAAACAGGTTTTACTCGAAGGAGACCAGTGCACGGGCTTTAGATCACGAAAAACTAAGCCCTTTTGGTGTAACTTGTAAAATGCTTGAAGTTGGGCTTGTAGTAACGATTTGTCCCCTGTCTGATAAATACTGTCCCACTCTGCCATCACTCCCCATCTCCTGAAAGACTCCTTTTGGCTCTCCAAGGAAGTTTTAACAATCTCTTTAGCTAACGAGAACAGACAAAGTTTCCGCTGGCTGTTAGGTATATTCTTACGACTTGATATAAACACATTTACGAGGATTATTGTTGCATTCATTACTACCTTTTTCACGAATTTGCAGAGGATCTTTTAAGTAGACCCCTTTGCTTTGGTCAATTTTAAGGGCTTTCAGTTCTATAGGCAAACCATGGCAGTCCCATCCAGGTATGTAGTTGACTTTATAGCCCCGCAATAACTTATAACGATTCGTGATATCTTTCAAAATCTATAAACATAAGTTTACGTAAGCCAAAATTGAAATGGGGATACACAAACAAACAAAACTATATTTGCAGTTTCTTACAAAAGTACCTTATTAACAGCATGTCCAATATGACAGTCACCATTCGCGTAAGGAGGACCATCATGAAGAATGAACTCTGGCTGCTCATGTCTCCACAACCGTTGCAGACCATACAACTGATCAAATTGCAATTTCTGAGGAAAAGTCAAAATCATAACATGAATCAGTTAGTACCTTCCGCATTTTCACCTGAAAATTAAGCACATTTCTATTTCATACAATCAATAAAATTCACCACATAATCTTACATTGGCTATTTGAACTTCATGGGCACTTCGTTTCTGAAAAGGTATTTTCATAGGGAAGGAAGTCTTGGGTAGTTGAAGCGTATCCGAATACTTTTTCCGAAGTATTGCATCCTCTCCATCCTTAGACGAGCTCTTCGCTTTGAAATTGCTAGCAGTTGTGTACACTGTTCTGGATATTCCTTTCAGTCCCAATTCCCTCAATCTCTGGGCCTTCGCATGTCGTAGGACCTCATGAAACTTCAATATCTTCATCCTCAATTTGCAACTTGACTATTCCATTCCTTCTGCAACTAAAATCCACATTACAAGAAACACCTTGTTAACCTTTCCCAGTTTAAAGCTAACTGTTAAAAGCCACCTAAACTGAAAACAAATGTCAAGTGTTGACCATTTGACAGTTGTTCAAAAATCATTGTATTTGTAATCAGCAATCGGCTTCACATAATCAACTGAAAATTATCCTTTAATTTATTATAAAAACTTTTAATGTCGACTTACACGAAATATTAACCCACTTCAACACAATCAATTGAACTCTTAATTAAGGGTGTTTCCAGTTCCGTATTCTGGGATTCTAAAATTGCATCACCTTTGCCGTATCTTGTTTTTGTTTACTTCTGCAAACCCATGAACACATGTGCACATTTGCTTTGCTCTCCTCTATTTCCGATTTTGGGGTAACGTGAAATATGTGGGGATTTTCAGTGCAGATGCACTAAAGACTAAAAAAGAAAGGTGAAGAGTGAAGTACATAAAGTGCATTATTTGTGTACACAGCACAGCTTTCCTGAGTAGTGAAGTGAGCAACCAAACAAAAAGGACAGCTGACAGAAGCAAACAAGCCAATCAACTTTGTTATTTTGGTGTTGTGCAATCAGTAATTAAAATTAAAATTCTTCTCATTTCAAAATCCAATGATTCAGTTTATTAGTTAAATCTGACAGTAATTTTACGTTAAAGTTTGATGAGGAAAAGCAAAAGGGGTGTAGTGTTTGATTTTTGAAAGAATCTAATCGTCTGATAAGTCAAATATTTGATCGATAAAATCTTGTTAATCATGACGAGTCAGGCCCTAGAAAACTTGGAAGCTCAACTGGAGACGTTCATAGAAAATATCAGACAGATAAAGATAATCGTTAGTGATTTCCAGCCGCAGGGTCAAAATGTATTAAATCAAAAAATGTAAGCAGAAAGCATAATTATTCATCTTTCTAGTGTTGTAATAAAATTGTAACTTGTAACACTCAAATATTATAAAACCTATTTGATAAATTGTGAATGATTGTTTATGGTTTGTAGTCAAACTGTGGTCTCAGGACTGCAAGAAATCGACAAGCTGAAATCTCAAGTACAAGATGTCCACGTGCCACTAGAAGTGTTCGAGTAAGACTACAATTCAATTTAATAAATGATATATACTATATACCTTTTACAATGCCAGGTTACAAGTAATGCGTATTGCTAATTATCTTTCCTTTCCCGCAGCTACATTGATTCTGGTAGAAATCCTCAACTGTACACAAAAGATTGTATGGAAAAAGCCATGAATAAGAATGAGGCAGTTAGAGGAAAAATCGACGCTTATCGAAGATTTAGAGCTCATCTCATGGTGGAGCTTACTAACGTCTTTCCAGCAGAAATGGCAAAATATCGGGCGATTCGGGGTGATGAAAGACCCATGACATAGTTCAGATCTAATGATGCGCAGTAACTTGTAAAGTGATAGGGTACAACCTGCATTTTTCTATCCCATCAATCGTTGTATTTTATTTAACTAAAGCTACTACTTTATTACAAAAATATTAGGTGAAAGACTACAATTTATAGTGTTTCGTATGTAGCATAACGTGAACGAGTTCATAGTGTAAAAGCTGTAAATGTTTGTACAGTAAAGTTAAGAATAAAAATTAAGTTTCTTAGATTTGTACTGAAATCTGCTCTAGTAAGGTACATTGATTTATAACCATTTAATTTAAAGCAACGATGAATTAACACTAACTAGTTTTGTTTTGTTTAAGCGTAGAGACAAGGTATTAAGATCTTCCTTCCCCTTCTAAAACTGCATTTACATACTTTATTTCTTCTTTCGAGTGGAAGTAGATTTGGTTGCAGTGGCTGTCTTGGTCGTTCGAGAACTAGTTGATGTGTTCGCGGTCTTTGATTTCTTTTTCTTTCTAGAGGTATCCTCATCATCTTCATTATCCGCTTCACTTCCATCAGGACTGTATTCTCGTGCCCTCCTTCCTCTGAGGACATTGCGTACCGAGTCAGATATTTTCTGAGAGGATCCCCCGCCAACTTGTTTGGAATTTTCGGCAACATCCATTGGAACCCCTGGCTTCCACAAAATTAGTTTTGAATCTAAGGGACAGGACAAACCAACATCATTCGTCATGAACTCATAATAACTATAAAGGCATAATACACACTAGAACTAGAAAGCCGTACTTATGTACTCAAAAAATTAAACTTACTCATTCCAGTTGCAAGGTATTCACCGGTACAGTTAAAAACATTTAAACTGCAAATCTCATCTAATGGAGGATACATCATGTCAACCAGCTTTCCACTGTACGAGTCATAGAATTCTATTGCTCTTGCCAGTTTTTGCGACTCGTTCCTATGAGGGTAACGTCCAACTACGATATAATCGTTGACTGGATGCCAATCCGCCTGTAAATGAATATTAGTGATTTACTCAACACTTGTAAACACACGTTACATTTGATATTTTCAAATTGCCATTAAACTACCTTAACAGGAGTGATGTGCTGAAATTGCTTGTGATGATGCTTAATAGTGAGGTAATCCATCCACAAGGGGCCCTGATACACTCGAATTTCATCATTCTGATCACTCGTCAAGAGCCTACTTCCATCCGTTGGGTTGAATTTGGCACAGTTAAGAGCAGAAGCATGTGGAATCGTTTTCAAAGGTTTCAATGTGGAATTTTGACCGGAATCTTTCATAAAACGAACATCCCAAATCCGAACAGCTTCATTTTTGTCCAAGGAAGAAGTAACCATTATGTTAGTATCCCTGAGAGGAAAGCAAAAAAATGCTAATTATTTTGACAACGCTATCATCCCCAAACCCCAACCATGTGCGGTTTACTTACTTTCGACTGAACTCAATGTGATGAATTTTGCTCTTATGAAGTCGCCAGGTGCTTAACAGCTTTCCATCCATGCTGAACTTGTACCCAGTACCCTTGTTGTCCCCGGCGCAAATAATTTTGTTAGGGAAATTCGTGTCCAACGCGCAAAACCAACGGCTGCAAAATGACCATTTCAATCATCATTTAAAAGCAAAAATGCACATAACATTTTGTATAGCTTTGGCAAGTTCTAGGTTACAATGTGCAAATAATTGTTCTTTGTCTACTCACTTATAATCATTAGTATCATGAAACAACACTGTATGTCCAGAAATCATGTCAACTTTTAAAACCATACAGTCTATTGACGCACGATATAAGGTGCTCATTTCTTCTGGATGGAATTTCATTGCTGTTATAGAGGCGCCGGCACCTGCCTAAAACCAAATGAACATAAACGCACGTAGTCAACAGTTAATACAAATACAATTACTGGATTAGTTAAATATGATATTAAACTAATTCGTTCTTACTCCAAATGTCTCAACTTTAGCCACGAATTTCAGATCATTTTCATTTGGCGGTTTACAACCCGAGATAAACAATGTGTCACCAAATTTGGAGGCACAGGCGAGTATATAGGGATACTTCTCGTGCCAAGCGATAGAGGTAATACGTCTGGAAAAACGGCCCGTAAAATCGTCTGCTGTTAACTGCTTTATCGACTTGTTCACAAAATGGTTCTGAATCTGTAATTTTTAAAATTCAAGAAAAGAAGTCAATCAAAATCAAACTGGGCAGGCAAGGTTGAGTGAAGGAAGTCTGCTAAATGGGGACTTTCTTTGATTATGCTTCAAAGTTTGATTAATCATTCATTCCAGCCATTTCAATGGTACTCTGATGTAAATCTTTAACTCAATAACTTTGACCATTGCTAGGTTTTTGAACCACTTTTCATTCTCAAATACAACTCACAAAATGTCTAATGTTAAGCGTGTAAGTAATGATAAACCAAATGACTTGTCACTTTACCGTTTTGATGCACAAACTCCTGTCCCCCTTGCGCCCATATTGTAAAAGGTCCAAATTCTTGAGCAGATTATTATGGATGATGGGGTTATCGTTGACGCCATTCGCATTACTGCTGGAGCTAACAACAGCTACTGTCTTTGCTTTTGCTGCTCTCCGTATCTTTTTTGTCCCATTGCTCGGGCCACTTTCGTCAGTGATTTCAGGTGGATTCATGGTGAGTTCACTGGGATTTGAACTGATTTCAGTACCAGTGGCATCCTCATTCC
Source organism: Willowsia nigromaculata (assembly GCA_034700605.1). Classification (NCBI taxonomy): domain Eukaryota; kingdom Metazoa; phylum Arthropoda; class Collembola; order Entomobryomorpha; family Entomobryidae; genus Willowsia; species Willowsia nigromaculata. Next base: position 14,630 of record JAQIXX010004875.1, read on the forward strand.
CATTACTGACAGCTTCTTTCTTTTTTGAAGATGGAAGTTTCACAGCTGGACCGGAACCCTTTCCGGTCTTCTTCGCTTGACGAGTTTCTCTGGGCATTGTTTTCTGCAAACAATGAAGGGTGTTTTTATTTTCGAACGCGTGTGCACTTCCACACTTCCTACATAAACTTTAGACGTAACCGGGTGTAAAAAGATTAAAACCTCTGCGATTATTAATTCCGAACACGAGGAAATAGAACCCTCAAATCACACCACCAATAAACTAGGTACTTGACTTGACTTTACATTCAGGTAAGTGTTTAATTATCCAGTGAGTAGAACAAAAGCTATATCCACAGAAAAAGAGCCAAAATTACGTGACGTCCTCCTACAGCCGATAGTCAACTCGATTGTCTTCTTTAGCATTGTCTTCCTTGCTATCAAATGCTTTGGCCTTTTAGCTAAACACCTTTGGTGCTGTGTGCTATACTATAGGCTATAGACTCGACACGGCAATCGGCTCTATTTATTTGCGCAACTCAACCTTCATACACGTGCATGTTCATTCCAACAGG
>JAQIXX010004876.1:0-15178 GCA_034700605.1 Willowsia nigromaculata
AAAGTGGATGTCAAGTGTTGATACACGAGTTTTGGTAACCATTATATGTATGAATTTTGTAATGCTGTTGGGATACCTGTTTTAAGACATTCACGTGTGTCAAAAATGTGCACATTGGGTGTATTATATTTATTGGTTGTATGCTGGTGATGTGAATTGGGATGTCTCAAGTGTTATGTGTAAATGTATTCGTGAATATGGAGGGCCAATTCACCCCAAAGTTTTCTACTTCTTGTATGTCTTGTACTCGTACATACATCTGTCTACCTACTTCATTACAGGTTTTGTAATTCCCATGTGAAGTACAGAATACGACGTTGAAAATACATATGAGCTTTATGTAATTCCGATTTTTGGAATTCTGAAGCATTCAAAGCTCTCCGAGGGCTTTGTCTGGGACAGCAATACAGTAATCTTTTTTATCGTATGAATTGTATGCAAGGTGGACAATTTCTTTTAACTTTATCTCGATGAACAACCAGCTGCGACATATATTTATATGAAAACGGTGTACATCAAACTCTTTGCTCGTTTAACTGTATTCTGTGTATTTTTTTCTTAAAAACATGCAGCGTGGAAGAAGATAAGTATGTATAAACGATAACATCACACCGCCTATTATTAATAGGAAAAAACTGCATCTGCATACATGTACTCATGTACATTTTACGCGTACGAAGAACAGCATTATTGTTGAATAATATATGCAATTTGTTGATCATTAAAGATAGCTATTGTCTGTGCAATTAACTACATATAATTTGCGTCAAAAACTCTGGAAATGTGCATTCATGTGAATAAGTAATGAAGTCTCCGCAGAGATTCGTCATTATTAATAGTGTACTTATTATGTAGTTGTCATTCTTGAAGTTTTTTTTAACAATGGGTGCACTGCATAATCGTGTTATGAGGTGATTTATGCCTACAATACTAGGTAAAGTTCAAGAACCTGCCATATAAAAAGCCTTAAGAAATGTATATTATGGATTTAGTTCACTCTGTAAAAAAGGCAGCGTTTACCTCGAGAACCGGTCGCTGAACCTCGCTCAATGTTTTTAGTTCTCCGAGAAAAAGGAAAAGGCTTGAGAAACGAAAGGGTAGGTGTGTCTGGTTACAGCTTGACAAATGAAATATTATGCAAAATATATTAAATATTTAAACCATATTTCGTGATATAAGCCCAAAGGAATTATAATGAAGAGTCTAAAGAGGAATTTTTAAATCAAAAAGTATATTAGGCTCACAGCGTATTAAGTTTTCTTGACATGCCTGCTTGCTTACAAAATGATGTTCCTGGAACATTTTATTCTTGGTTTAAAAAATCTTTACTGCCTTGCTCAACACCTCATTGGATTTAATTATATGATTAGTGACAAGAATATAAAGTACACTTTTAACATGTTAAATGCGTGAGGTTAATCAGTAAAATAACTATATTGTCTGGTTAATTAGAAAACCTACGTAAAGTGATGACAGCACTGCATATAAATATTTAGATTATGAGTCCTGTCTGAGTCCAGATAAATAAATTATCTACTCGTATCAATTAATTTGTAATTACTGCTCATCCCGTACAATTTGATTAAGCTGAGTGTCTTCCTTATATGTAAATGTTTAAATTACTTTGTTACTCAATTGGAGCGTGAGCAAATGTGAATTTAAAAAATGTTCACCACGTGTGGTGGGTAAATGATGAGTTCGTATAAAGCTTGCAAAAACACAAGACATGTGCCTATGCCTATAACCTCACAATAAAAATTCCTCGCATATTTCAGAAATAGTTGAATATACTTACAATAATGCAAATTGTAACAATTCTCATTGATAAGTTTGGTTAACCATGTTTGACGCAAATTGCAATGAAGATAATGCATTTACTGCACTAAACTTACCGCCGCAGCGACCATCCCAAACTTACAAATAACGTGACGAGTTTGTTACCCCGCTGACCCAGACAGTTATTGTTAAATTTCCATATGTGAATTCTTTTTGCCACCTACCTGACATCTTTGCAGGGATTCCTCTTATCTCATTTTGCAAAATGTTTCTCTCTCTCTACCTGCGTGGTTCTGACTAAAACAAGTTAAACTTCAAAGTATATTTTTAAAGGCCATTCAAAATAGGATATTAAAATGAACCTGATGATGATATTATTATGCTGATTAGATTCCAAACTTGAATTTTTTACATCATACATTCAAGATACGCGCAAACAACGTAAGAATTTTTTAAATCTTCATCACTTTATATAATATTTCTTCATAATGCGTTGGTGGTGGTGGCAGAAGTTCACGGCATGCTGGTGGTTTGGTGACTCTTTGGTGGCAGGGAAGGATAAAAAAGGATATACAATGGTAAATTGCACATTACCGTTAAGTAATTCTCAAAGTAGACGGCATCTGGTGTTACTGCTACATAAAGCAAACAACCATAACGCACTTGTTTAACAGTTTATAGCTTTCGAGGATGGTATTTTGATGGTATTTGTTGGGCAGTGACGGCTCAGTAAGTGAAGCTCAGATTGGTTCACTGGCTGCACAGAAAATATGCAAGCTGACTTTGAAAGCTTAAATCTTAAATCATCAGTCAGGCACGACAAAAACTATATGGCATGTAGTAGCTGTGTGGTATAAACTCATTTGCTAAAAAGGTACAAACAGGTGGATCATTTTATCACTTTATCACGACAATGATTACAAAGACTGTATTATGAGTACGTTATATGATAATAAACGTTAACTAATAGTTGGAAAGAAAGGATCGGGATACGGGTTAACTACATATAATGCATTATGATTACCTATGTAAAGCACAATAGTCATTCGATTTTGCAGCTATGCTAAATGCTGATACGATCTGAGAGAGAGGAGAGTTGATAATTTAATGATAATCCCAGAAGAAACTTTTATGTATGCATCTGTGAGACTGATTAACTGGCGACACATTTTTGCGTAGGCTGTACTGTAGGTAAAAAACGTAGATGATTGATTAAGCATGCATTATTGCCCTCGCTCACATCCTTCATTATAGTCCCACTATAGTGATGCAAATCAAAAAAAACTTTTACACTTCAGCCAAATTCCTAATGCTTTACTCAATAATGCAATTGTTTGCGACTGTCAAATTATCTAATCTGGCATCGCTGCCACCAACAGCAAAGATAAAGGGGTTAAGACCAGCTAATATTGAGATGCAACTTCCCTTTCTTTCCTTTTCAATCGTGATTTGGCTTATGTAATGCTGAAGCTAATAGAAGCATGTACCTATGCACAAAGTTTAGTAGTCTAATAATGTTATGTTGCATAAAATACCTATTTAGCGTAAACCTTTACCCGTCAAGATATTTTCTTCAGCTTCTTTTCGTTTCCCTGTCTTGTTTCGCGTCTCAATTTGCTGTCGTGATCCATGAATCAATTTGAGCAAACATAAAAACAGTTTTGTTTCAAGAAGCGCTGCTGCGAAAAGCTATGTAATGGCACATGACACAACACAGAATTCACAGGCTGTGCAACTACTGTTCATCTGCAAGGTGTTCACGGTCGGTCGAAGGAGATGAACCATTTTCACTCAATTGCTTTCATTTCAGCTTTTTTCATATAGTTATTACCTAATATTGGTCTCACAATATATACCTACACATAACTACAATGGAAAATGCGCTAAGTATTCGATAACCTGCAGCGCGAAGCAGTTAAATTGACATTTTTTCTATCTGCAACTGTGACTCAACGTAGTAGACAGGTATGTATACAGAGAATAATGGAATTATTGAGCCACGTTATTAATGAACTTTGATGCTTCTTGTCACATCAAGGTGTTTTCATCATTTGCATCGGTAGAGGATTAAACAATATTATCAACCTACAGCCGTTCGTAACGTACCTATTGTGTCTTATTTCTCATTCAGTTAAAATTGCCTTTCAATCGCAACATGTCAAGTGAGGCAAACAGTAAATTCGATTTGTCATTTTTTCATTATGATTACATCAGTGTGCACTTCTTCTGACAGGGATTTAGTCGTCTCTGCTGACGTTATTTGAGAAACTCACTAATGCTGCATTAATTAGGATTAGGGATGGCTCCTCTCACTCAATCGAATACAGCCAATAACAGTAGACAAATAATATGTAGTCACAGAATTAGTCAAACATTCCTTCTTTGTTGACTTTTTTTCTCAATTTTTCTTGATCTCCTTCTTCGATCCATGAGCATGTTGACAAGGTTGTGTTGTGGCATTTTACAAGCAACGACACGATAGTCAATTCATGAAAGGAAAAGAGAAGGTCATTTTGTACGAATTTGTAATGCAAAATTGTTGCTGTTATGTCATTCAGCTGTATAAACACCACATTTAAACTGTAAAGATGTTTTGTGTGTATTTCTCGGTATGGCAAACCCTTTTTGGAAAATGTTGATAATTCCATTATAAATATTTTTACATGACACATAAAACCATCTCCTCAGAATTGAATAAAAATTTGTGTACAATTATTGCGAAACTACATGATAGCTTTATTTGCACACTATAATTGAATCTCCTGTAATGCATGCTTCTGCCACACACGCATACGGCCATAAGCCACAAACCTTTAGCTTTTTTAGGCATAACCTATTGTCAAGTACAATTTATGTCGAACGAAGCCGTATCTCCGGTAGTACATGATGCAGTGTATCTGAAGTTGGCATGTGTTGCGGTAGCGTGTTGGTGGTGCTTTCGCTTATGCGCTTGACTATTTTGTGGGGATCACTGGCGATGATTTTTAAAACCAACTTTGATTGTGTGCATGACTATATGACTATAAAACTCTTGAGAGGCTTTATTAGCCTCTCTTAATTTCTGGTTCGTAAAATTGCACGTATTTTGCTTTCATCATAATTTAGAGTCTTGTGTTTGCCTTTGCTCGCTACTTTCCATATGAAATTTAATAGCATTATCATGCCTCAGTGTTTGTAATTGGATAGTTTGATACGAAGTGCCTTTTTCAGTGGGAGTCAACTAATAGAGAAAAGAGATCTTCTTTTGTAATGCTAACAGTCTATTGAAGATTTTGAACCGTGCCCTCGCCATCATTACTATTATGGCTTATTATTTTCCGCTTGATAAAGTAATTTGTCCCAACTCCCAATTTCTTTGGGGGATTACTTTGTATTATAAACTCTAATATAAATTTTCTAACAGTACCTATAAAATCGCCATTTACCTTTTTACTTGCAAAAACTGAAATGTATATCCCCCTTCTCAGCGTAGTGATGCAGATTTTTCGTTGATGAGCAATTTAGCATGTAATTGAAGTAAAAAACATACAAGTTGTTTTCCTGTATATGGATAAAGGGGGATGGCAGGAACAAATAAATTACGCCATCATATTATTTAATGTTATTCATCATGTTTTACCATGTGGCTGATTTGAATTAACTATGCAAACCGAAAGTCGTAAAGTAAGACCAAGACCAGAAGATATCAACAAGATACACAATATGAATAAAAAGGAATGCAAAATGATATTATGTGTAGGTATGTACTTTTGATTCAATAAATGTTAGTCCTCAGCATTTTTTGAAGGAAAATGCACTCTTCTTGCGCCCTTTTATGTTATAATACGATGATTACAATGATTATGGTGACGCTGATACCGTTGCTTGTACCAGTACTTCAGATTAGAGCATTTTTGAGCTTTCTGCACTGTAAACAGAAATAAATGTGTTGAAGCTCACAGATTACTTAAAGTACTCAAAACGGGAGAGAAATGACAAAAATATTTATTAGGATATACCTATACCACCCACTTTGTGAACGCATGAAAGCCTGTTCATTCAGTAAACTTCATGCATTTTTTATTTTGAATTATCCCGGATACATAGATGGGAACGGAGGAGTAATTTTTAACCAACTGATGATTCTATGAGCATGACTGCTATCTTTTGTTTGATTTAATAACGACACCCGATGATAAATAATGTGAGGAAAATTGCAAAGTAATAATTTGAAATGATTGAGTTGAGTGTTGCTGGCCTTTTCAGAACTTTACTGATTGGATGATAATAATGATGGTTTATATTGATTTGAAATTTTTGGTGGAGCAGTTTCATCTGCATAAAAACCTTTGAGTTCATTCATCATAATCGTAAAAATTAGTTGCTCTGAAAGCACCCTTGTGATTTCCCTCTGTGATAAGCCAAACAACAGCAGATGAATGTCCATTAGATAGAAAATTGAGTGAATCATTTTATTATAGTGCATAGAGTTAAAAAAGTAGAATGGAATGAGGATTTTCATCAGTAAAGGCATTCGGTCAGTAGTAGTAAAAATGTGGTTTGAATGCGTGTAATATTACACAATATTTCATGTTTGTATCATAATTAAATATTAAGCAATCATTCATTCTTCCCATTTTATAATGACATTTAGGTGAATCTCACAATGAACTCGTGCATTCCACAGGATAGGTGTGTTGTGTTGAATATTGAATGCAACGAAATGCATGCAAAAGTATACTGCATTTGTGCAGGACATTGCAAATAGCAGCTTGTAATTAGTAGTAGTCTTAATTAAAACTTCGTGTTAATTGGATGATTTCAATACAGTCATCGTTGTATAAAACCGCAAACAATACAAATCTTGGTTTTAATTGCTAGTGCAATATAAAAAACTGACTAGGTGTCAGTAGTAAAATTATTGCCACAAATAAATGCAGTGTTCAGATGAAAACTTTGGTGAAACAAATCAGTCTAATGAGGGATGCTGGTGTGTCTCGAATGTATACCGCATCTACATTCATGATGTATGTATTTAGAAGAAGCAGGTGAAAAACAAAAAGACATTATGACAAGCAGAATGTAATGTAGGGATAACTTCGATGGATAAAAGTATAGCTTACACTCGACTCCCTCCATTTCTCTTATTGAATCATTCCGGTCTTATAGTACCTCCTTACATAATGGCAAGTAGGCAATTCAACCGGAGATGTGGATAATTATACAGCAAGGATAATTACAGGTTACTAGTATTCTATATTGTCTTTTGTCATTGTTGATTGATCACAGTACAAAGCCTGCAGGATGCTGAAACTACATATAACCTACGTGCAGGTATGTTGTGTAAAGTTCGTTTGTACATTTATCTCTTTGTCGGAAGTCTACGTAGGAACCACAGCCAAGCAAACCGTTTTTCATTTCAAAATGTTCTTATACGTGGGTAGGCAAGGAATGCTGTATACCTACGTATATTTACGATAGATTTTTATTATCAACTTGATTTTTATTAAGTAGATAGTTCAAATACCTATATAGCTTTGTCTGACCTAATGGTCCGGAAAAGCAAAAGTTGTAAATGAACTTTATAGAGATCTAAGATCTTTTGTTATTGTAGCCTTTGCTACGTGGAAGCAATTCTGATTGATTGCCTTTTGATCATGATGACGGAGACGGCACCACTGAAAGATGAAATCCAGAATCCACTTTGTCGTTTATTCATCCACCATTCCAATACCAACAACAACAGCCCACCAGTTTACTGTGCTTGTATACAAACTCTCTTCATGACCTTCTTCACACACGAGTAACATCAGAGTAATAATTAACAATACAAAATCCTTGACGTCTTTCAAAACCCATCAAACTGCTAACCGTTTTCAACCAGTGCAGTTTCAATCAATGGTGTAAAAAATACATGAAAGCAATGCAAACGCTAAAAGGATGTTTCTTTTGCTAGTTTTTCTCTGTGATCTTTTAGATGCCACGCATGAGTAAGTGTATGAGTAAGCTCATTTTTTCACACACTGATTGAATAAAACTACAATAATAAACAACTTGGTTTCAATTACTACAAATATCTAGATGAAGATGAGTGTAATGACGTAACTCATTGCATGCATAATAATAATAATGGGAGTTGAGTCTTCCTTCCCATATATATATTCCAGGAAAAGAAAGATAATATTGGTATGCAGTATTATCTCACGAAACGATGATACGTTCGTGTTTTGTTTGTTGATTTTAAGATGAAGAATAGGCAATAGTAAACTTTCATTATATGACAAATCCAAATAATATATGAAAGCATAAACAATTATGCGTTTAAAAGGAAACTCAGTTTAAGAATGAGTATATAAAATTATTCAGAGAGTCTGTGTACTGAATATAATTAGCATTTACAGATTATTTTACTGGTGATTAATGCAAAGGGAAGAAGAAAACCAGTCTGTATTTTTATTCTGAAATTGTTTATTATGTTATAATATTATGGAGTACAGTGCTTCTTGGAATTTCAGAGAGCTGGTTTTATTCCATAATTTATTCGGCATATTAAGTCTGACTTTTCACGAAGATGCATGATGCATGTCTTATCTCTCCTGGGATGAAAGCATAATTTACCAGTGTTTCTCTCGCTTGTTTTGATTTACTCGAATTCTTGCAGTATTCTATGTTTCGGACAAAACTAAGCTGAACAAACACTGCTTACAGTGAACTGTACCAGGAAAAAATAAAAATAGTTTCAATGAGCATTACATTTTCAATTGACTTCCGTTTTTCTGCTGATAGATTTTTATGGATTTACATTGTAAACTTTACAAGCACAGGTCTGTTTTACTCTTTGTTTTGATTATTTGTAATTGGAGGATTAAATGCTTGACCACTCTGTGTGTACAAGTATATGGGGTCATTGTATGGTTACATCGAAATACTTGGTCAAGCTAAAATACAAAAAAATTGTTGTGCCATTTTATTATTTAACATGAGTAGGTAGAAGAGAAGACCAGACGTGAAGTGTCAGACCTCCCGTTAAGATGACGATGGGGTATTCTATTTCAGTAAACGTTTATTGAGGCAAAATTGCGTCCTACTAAACTTGTTGACTTGGTGTGAATCTGAAATTTGATCTAATGCCTGTTTGATACCAATACTACGGTATACAAATTAGCTCGTTTGCTTTTAAACCGGTAGATTGGGAATTCCAGCACCAAAAAAAGTTGATGCGGTAACCCATACTCTTGAAATTGAAATAAAATTATTCCCTCACCATTTTGTCTCTAGCATACTGGTTGACTCCTCGCAATGGTACGCTTTTGTTGATACTCAAATACTGAATTTTGAATGTCTCATACGATACGAAATCCAGTTATATGGCGTATGTACCTAATTTTTTTATAAAAGTTTCTGGCCATTTGCCAACAGCAGAATATCATTTTGGAATGGTCATATTATTTTCTGTCCTGGCTAGTCCATGCTGATAAACGGAAGCATACGATTGTCCCGGCGATTTTGGAAGTCTCAAAAGAATGAAATAAAACGGTCAATAATAAAACTATCGTGAACGACTGAACGACCTTTGCATTGACCTTATCCAAAAATCAATTCCAGTGTTTCATTGTACTCAGTTGTGCAAACCATTAAATTATATTGTGAGCTGTATATAAAAACTACCCCTATTAGCTTTTCATTTGAGTTTAACTACGCCAAAAATTTATTGCTTGTGGAGGTCTTCAAGTACATTACGACTTTGGCAATAGCGTAAATATGAAATTAAATGAACACAAAGACAATGGCAATACAACATTCTCCTTAAGTTGGTTCATCCACGAGACAAAGTGGCCACGTTGACATCGTAACGAATTGCATTTTCATAATTCATTCACTAAAAGCAGTTTCTCGCTGCCTTTGCCTGTCAACGAAAGCGTGTTGTTGTTGTTAGTATTTTTAGCACAATAATGACAAGTACTTTTCTTGCGACAGTCACTAAATTACAAGTAATTATAAGAAGATGATGGTGTGAAGTGCATTTAATAGTGATCGACAATGCTGCGCTGCGCTTATGATAACAATCTATTTTTGCTTTGCTCCGTTCTTTGACCACCGATTGAAGAATATACACGTTTTTGTTTTGTGCTTTATTGTTTTCAATTGTTATATTACAGCAATCTTCTGTAGTACAAGTCATTTAAGAGTATTGTATTATTTTCTCAATAAATTACCATCATCAGTCATCAGTCCATTTTCTCAGTTGTATAGTAATAATAACAATGAACTAATTCGCAGGTTAAATCAAGTGCACTATTACTTGCAAATCAACCTTAGGAACACATACCTACTTTCAGTTTTCAGATGGTGAATGGCAATACAAAAGGAAAATTCTTGAGGAGGTTTATTAGAAGTAAACCTCAATTTTAATTTTATTGCAATTACGGATGGCTGCGGTAATATGGTAGCATATTAAATTCAATCCCCTCCTACTTCACACTATAATTGCTCTAATTGTAATTTTCATGCATAATATACTCTGTATTGTTTGATTAAGAGGGAGAGACCTAGACAAGAACGTGACAAATAAACGAAATACATTAGCACATGTGAGCCCAAAGCAAAGCACACACAGCTCATTACATGCTACATGTCTTGTAGGGTGGTACAGGAGGTCTTGTTTCTTGAACGTAGTCATTGTGGACGAAAATTACACATTTCTGCAGACCTGAAACTGAAAATTTTCTTGTTACTTTTTCTCACGACAAGTAGTCTAGTGGTGTATATGGCACACCTGAAACTTGTATTTCTCTGCTTCTGTTTCTGCCTCTGAGGGGAAAAGTAGAGCACGACAATAATATTGCTATGATTGCATATTAGTTTTCTTTTATTATTTAAAATACCTCTTCAAAAGTACAACTCCCTGCTGCATAGAATCACCAAGTTATAGGATGATAGATATATCGGAACTCGAAATTACCTATCTACAAACACATGTACATTAATCATGAACAAGTAATTTGATGAAGTTTGGAAACTCATCATCATCAACATTGAAAGTGAATTATAACCTATCGACGTGATCCAAATCCGAACTATGTAATTACCACAAAATTAATTTGTACATGTAGCATATATTGTGCATGCGACATGTCTTATCCCACTGTGGCTTATTGGAGGCTCCCAAACTGATCTTTTGATTTCCATACATTTATGCTTGTAAAACCACTACACGAGGCTTTGTTCAACTTTCTTCTTGAATGGTTTACAACTGATTATAGGTATGCATGAGCTATAAGATTCTTTTCTTGGTCATTGACTTGACATTGCCGACGAATTGCCGAGTGTCTTTATTTGAAACTGCTGAAACCATGACCTTGATGGAGCACATTATTCAATGGTATGCGATTCGCAATCCATGTACACGCTCACAATGTCAAAAAGGAGAAAGAAGTTCATACAATCAGTAAAAGATTTATCTTCTTGGTAAATTTTTGACAGCGCATTCATGTTAATCCACAGTCATACATACCATCATGAGGCGGTCGCTTCTACTACTCCATTTTCAAGCTTACAAATAGAGCTCTCCATTGAATTCTTTACAAAGCTCTACAGGACACTGATATAATAATAATAACAATAAAGCGTGGACAAAATGACTGCAATAATATATTATTGACTATGCTAATAATAATGAGCATGCATATGTATGCCGATAACGTGGTCCTAAATATTTTTATTTTTGGCACAGACACGCATAGAATAGAATAAAAAACAAGTTACGTAGTACGCAGAATAGAGACAACTACAAACTGCACGTTTACGGACAAATGCTGCAAAGTGTTGAGTAAATGGATATAGATACATTCATTTGTGTAAGAAGTATTTTGTCTTCTTTTGGCTCGTGATGATAATCAGCATGAAATGTGCGCAAGAATAAAAAAATGTTCATGGAATGCATGCTATCTTCTTCGTCGTCGCTTTTAGGGCTCGCTGCAGAATGAATATTAAATAGCTGTTTTATATTACAAATATGATGATGATGATTTACAATGGAAGAATGAGAACCTTTAGAGCACTGCTACTCACACAGATAATCAACAACATATAACTTTGTTGAAAGCTTCTTGGCAGTTTAGTTGATTTAAACAATGGGTTTGTTTAGGATGATGACGCAATATATTTTTTATCTGTATGAAACAGCGAAAAGGCTCGCATTTTTAAACACGACACGAATAAAATGGGGGACGTGTCAACAAGCAAAAATATGAATTTTAATTTCATACTGTTCAGTAAGAGGGTATAATAAGATATTACGTGGTATGTGGCCCTTATAATAAGTATGATTCGATACGACATCATTATAATGGTGTTAGCATGATTTTCATAGAACCAAAGCACTTCATTATGCGTGCCAGTCAGACTGAAAATCCATTTGGAACGCGGAATATGCGAGTGATATTACATGGTATCGTTGAGAAGCAAGTGCCATTTATTAAACTGGGAAATGCATTGCACCTGTACCCAGTGTACTCTGAGCAGACTCACAGATTTTGGCACTAAGAATATGATTAACAAAATATTTTGTTTTATTTTGCAAACACAAAACTACATGTTGAGAAATATGCTAACTAACATACTATAAACCATGTTTTAACTTGTACTATTTCAAAATTTTCTTTAGTGTGTCGACAATACTGTGTATAATTGTATTTTCATCCACTTGTCAAAACTGACCATTCCCTTGTTTATACTCTTGCAAATTTACTCACAATTTTTAATCTTGTTTTACTCTAGGCTTGGCTTTTGGCAACGTTTGTGAGACGGTGTAGCACAATTATTTTGCGTGAAGAGCCGGACTATCTTAACAGAAAAAAAGGTTTTTGCTGATGTCATGATCAGGCGAAGCCGGCTATTAAAGTGGTGAAAAGACGCATGAGAGAAGAAATCGATATTGGATTTTGACGTGAGATTGGATGTATATTTAGGTAAGTACATGTGTAAACTCACAATAATTTTGTTTGTAAATCTTTCGAAGACTGTTATGATGCTAGCTGTGTTACTTTGTTGCTTGTTACTAATGCACGTAGTACTTTTTGCTTGTAAGACCGTGACAGAGATTTTTTTCAATTAGGGGAAAAACTAGAGAATCATGACGTTTGGGAGGGAATTCTTTCAAGCGTTCTTCGTGTGAACTTGAGATTTATAAAATGTTTCAAACGATCGTGAATGCTAGAATCCAAATAGTTATATTTATCACTAATTACGGTATACATCAACAAAAAGCTATTAGAAAAATTAATGCGCACATGATGCCATGATTAACAATATGGATCCGGTTAATTTGACCGGGATTTGCGCGAATTAATGCGACATCTTCGCTCATTTTTCTCCATTTTTCGTTAAATCAATCTGAGGTTCAAATAGTATTTGATAATTAATATTTGCACAGTACATAAATTTTTAGTATTGTCAACTTTTAACTAGCTAATATGCAAAGTATTACACGTTACGCAGTCTTTGTGATATCAATTATTGTTAAATACAATTGACAATTTGCAATGCAATTGTTATGTGCATAAACAGTCACGTAAATATTACAAACTTTTAAAATGGCTGGTGGTTATCGGAGTCATTTTGTATGAGATACACAGGCACGTACAAGGTGTAAACAAAAATTACTTTGAAAGTTGAAATTCTAATTCTACATTTCTATAATCACATACTTCTCGCTGATTAGTAAAGGTGAAATTGAAAACCATCATCATTATCATATCATACATGTAATGAATCAGTTACAAATAATTGAGTTTTATTAATTAACACGAAAGTCAAAGGAAGAAATGACCATGTGCTCGATCTTTTATCACAATATCCTTTGTTTGCAATGTACTTACTAATCATTACTAATTAAGGTTCTCATTTCTCTTAAGGTTCGAAATATCGATTGAATTACCAACTAACTTCAAGCACTTTTCATAACAAGAATTCAATAAAATCGCATTCCATTGGTCATTTTTGCTGAATTTGCTAGATTTAAAAAATGTGATTTAACTAAAAAGCTTTCTCAGACGTGACATGTTATTATTAAATTTTTGTAGTTTTTACCCAGAGAGAGTGAGAATTGTGAATACAATAAGCGCTTTTGGGGGAAATGTCACCTTGTGACGAAGCTATAAAAATAGTGTAACGCGATACAATTCTGCACATTAAACGCCAACTTCATGCCTATTTATGCTGCACTAATACAACTTCGTAATACTTTTACTTACGCTTCATGCCTTATGCGAAGGAGTTCAACAAACTTGCAGCTTTTTATTCGTATATTATGAGTATGACATTATGCATAAATGATGTGTTCTTCAGCAAACAATCAACAGTGTGTGGTCTTACACCTTCTCATAGAATGGTTTGTTTGTTGACGGTAGTGTTTCACCAACACTCTTTCAAAGCTTCATAATGAATTTATGCTTCACCTCACATTTTCTTGCCTGATTTACCACTAGTGCTCAAGCCAGAGTGATATGACAGGTGTGCAGGAAATGGCTTTTAAGTCACGGTGTGAGATATGATTTTCCGACCAAAATTGTAAAGGAAATGGAAGAGGGAAAAACCTCTACAAACTACTATATCTTCAGTTAATGATAAACGTCTTCTTGTACAATATAATCCATTATAGCATACTATAAAAGTTTGTTCTCGGAAATTCCTCAAACCTTGGCGTTTGGTTTGTTTATTTTTAATCTTGAGAAAACCACCATTCCTGTCTATTCTCTTGGTAAATTGAAGAGTAAAACTAAAAAATATGTGCGTGTTATAAAAAACTATTATCACATAGTGGCAGTTTATTTGCGTATTTGCAGCTACTGCTGCAATAGCCTTTCTTGCAATGAGTCCAGGGAACGAGCACAAATTATCGTACCGAAAATTCTTTGGGTGGTAAAAAATTCATAAACGATTCATATTATATTTTTTATAGTTCAATGCAGAGGTGGATAAAAATTGGGGTACGGTACGTGAGTATAGATGAAATGAAAAATTAATGATTTTTCTTACTGATTAAAACAACGTTTAAATGCAACCACAGCATAGATGCATACTGTCTGCTTTGTGAGGGAAGTTATAAAATCAAATTTCCTCTTCATTTTCACTTTGAGAGGTCAAAGCAAATGGAATTCTTCATTATGTAGGCTCCCCATTAAAATGGTGTACTACCAGATCTCGACCGGGGCAACGCTCGATACTCACTAATCTCATCCATTGTTCGTATGAAACAATAGAATTTAAAAGATTAAAACTTTTAGTTCAAAGGGTTCCATTATAAATATAGAAAAGTCTCAATTGCCGACCAAAATGAGATTCCAGTGTTGCCACTTTTCCTGAATCCTGAGTATGATTTTTGTGACTCTGTGCTATTGCTTAGCTTCAATCAACAGTGTCT
>JAQIXX010004877.1:0-15174 GCA_034700605.1 Willowsia nigromaculata
CTGGTGGTGGTATGGAAGAGGAGGAGGATGATGAGGGATGCAGTTTACAAAGTAGGTATAATATTTACCACTACAAAACTATCCATTATGTTATCATGCATGTCGGTCTGCGGCAGTATTTGGCTTTGGATTTTCATCATAAAATATGAAGAGTCACCAGCAGTTAAGCATATTACCCGTGTAGTGAATTTCTTCGGATCGGTGAGCAACCTTTGTTGCGTCATCTACACATCTCTCTCTGACGAATGCTTCTGAACGATATCATAATCGTCATCGTCATCTACCCTCCACTTGAGTTAGATATTTCGGTGGTGTGCATTCCCCTTTTGGCTTTTGACTTTACCCGGCCATAATAACCTGTAGAGATTTTTTCTCTGTGTCCAGATCCAACTCACATTGAGTTTGTCGTGATGTAAAATATTAAGGCGTCGCTTTCCACTAGTGAAGTACACGCGTAATGTATTTTTCCTTGATAATATTATATCTCGGACTATTTGGTTTGGCATCGGCAGCATCAGCGGGGGAGTCAAGTCAAGAGACCCATTAGCCACTAATGGTCCATATCACTTTCCCTTTCTCTCTCTCTTCAATGTCATCGCCGCCGCGAATCAAACTGCCATATATCCGTGTAATATTCCCCGGTAACGATCTCCAACTTTTTTTGTCGCTTTCTATATAAAAAAGTCAAACTCGATTCACTAATGCCAGACGAGAGAGAGTATTTTGGAGAGGGGCAGTTTTTTTTCAAAAGAATGAAATGCGACGAGGACGATGTGCCATGCGACATGAACCTCATCTTCCTCTATTTTTTATGGGAAATCATTCCCGCTGCAGTTCTTCTATTTAAGTACGTTTGCCTTGTCAACTGTCAGTGTCAGTTCATGAATTGGATTTGTTAGGTATTTCGGGAAAAAAACGAAGCAAAAGACATCTTCTTTTGGCCCTCCACCACCACCTCAGCATCTTTTCTTGTCATGCCAGGGAGGAAGCATGATAGACTTTTCGGCTTATTGAGAGATGCTGCATCAGTGAGCACATCCAAGAGTGGAGATAACAGAAAAAAAAGATATACAGAGATGAACATTTTGTAAAATGCAGAAAAGCAATATATAATGCAATATTACTACAGATAAGTGATCCTTAGTTAGGAAGGAAGGAAGTTGGGGAAAGTGGACAGACCAGCAGTAAAAAAAATAAAGAGAAAGTGAACGATATTTGCGTAGGTCTCTATGTCCACAATAATCTGCTTGATTATATAGTAACCGTGCATTGTACGTGGCTCATGTCTGGGTTTTTTTCCTCCTCAAAACTTGTGTCGTGATATAAAGAACGAAACCAAGCCAGGAAAAAGAAAGGGAATTTTTGTATAGGTTTACTTGAAAGCATGCAAACATCCATAATAATAGTAAAAAAGGGAGATAGACTCGAGGTAATAATACCTTTCTCTTTGGCGTACATTTTCCACCATCGTTTTCTCTCCGAGAGTTGACAATAAGCTTTTGTATGTGTACGAACGGATGAGGAAGATAAGATGAGGAGAATGAGGAGGAAAAGAAGGGTCAGCGAATGTAGAACTGTGTGTGTTTTCCTTCGTGACATAACCAACCATTCTTTTTTATTCCTCTTTTTTAAAGGGAA
Organism: Willowsia nigromaculata; assembly: GCA_034700605.1. Taxonomy (NCBI): domain Eukaryota; kingdom Metazoa; phylum Arthropoda; class Collembola; order Entomobryomorpha; family Entomobryidae; genus Willowsia; species Willowsia nigromaculata. The sequence continues at coordinate 1,639 of JAQIXX010004877.1, forward strand.
ATCTATCTCAAACTTTACTAGCTTTCTTCTACAAGATAATATGGAGAGACAGAGAAGGAGGAAAAAGATATTGTGTATTTTTTAAGCTTTTTTTTTGCTTCATTGCTTTCCCTTTTTTCTTATTGTTGGTGATACATATTTTTTTGTTGAATGTGTGCATCTGATTGAGAAAGAGAAGTGTAAAAAAACGGGAGGCATGAGATATTTCCCCTTCCTTTCTTGTTTCCTTATTTTTTTCACTCCTAAAAAAATTTTTTAAGCCTCCCCTTCCTCACTGTTAAGAAGAGAGAAAAAAGGTTAGAATTTGTTGTGTGATTGTGTGTGTCCACACCGTGAATTGGCTTTGGCTTTCTTTTTTTTCACTTGATATTTGTCGTCGCCTCTACTTTTTCTCCTTTTAGGATTTTCCCCTGACTCTGACATGTACACACACACACTCGCACACATAGCGCTCAGATATTAGTGGGAAGTTCACATACTCATCGTCTCCGTCTTCATCGTCATGATCCCTTTAGCTTTTGCCATCTCATGAGCTTTTACTCAAGAAAATAAAGAGCGAGGAAAGTAGAAGAAGAAGAAGAGAAAGTTTATTTTCTTCTGTTTTCTCCATCCATGTCCCCACGCGCCGCAAAATTATTGAGAGAAAGAGTCGATAGAAATTTTTCCCTCTTCGTGATGACATCAACTTTTGAGAAAGATGTTTATCTTATTGGTCTCCAGATCTTATTCCACACACACAGATGCAGAAGCCCACTCACCGAAGAAAATCCAATCCATGAGGAGGCACAAAAACGAACTCAGGAGAGAGCACAAGAAGAATAAGACGATATGAATGAATGAATCAAGAGTGAAAACGAGGGAAAGAAAGAACTTTTTTCCCTGTCTTTAGACGAGAGATCCCATTGCAGAGTGAAACCACAAGGGAGGGAAACATTTTTGTAGAAAAAAATCGTGCATAACGGTGATGACGACTGTGAGAGGAGACGAGACCTGGAAACTTACGTGCTTGGGAGAAATGCATTGAAATACCTCGATATTAGATTCCCAGAGAAAGTAAAACTTTGACTCTTATGATGCGAGATTTTTTTTTGGTCCAGGCTTTTACACAAGTAACGTGTCCTATTCTTCTTCTTCTCCCTAACCTTTTTTTGTACCTATTGCCCTGCCAGAAACTTTCTAAACTTCCAACAATGCCAACAACAATAAACGCAGTGGAAGAGTGGGAGTAACGCAATAATAAGTAGTTTCCAATATCCCTACAGTCTGACTATTACTCACTGGAAAAACGGTGGAGATTTTTATGACCACGTCTCTGGAAAAAGTGGAGACAGCACCAGAGAAAATGTTGAGTCAATGGTTGGTTGGTTGAGTCAATGGTTGTGTGTCAATGACCAAAGAAAGGTCCATTTTCTCGCTAAATTATAAGCATCTAAAACATTATACGGGCTTGTAAAAACGTGGGATTGCGGGGACCGCGTCGCCACAATTTTTACCAATCGAAATCGCCACAACGAAGAGACAAGTAGTTACTTCCTGTCTTTGCTTTCACTAGCATCAGTGCTTTCTCCATTTACTGCAGGAAGGAAGAAGAAGAAGAGCGGGAAATAATTGTTGTGGTTTGGTTGGGGTATTTTTTTTCTTTCCGTTTTCCCTTCCTTCCTTCTTCTCTTTTTTTTACAATGTGGCCATTCTCTCCAAAGCTGTATGGAGCCTCGTTCAGTAATGCTTAGCTAAATACTCTGTCACAAAAATAGAAGCACAAAAAAAGAGGAGAAAGTTTCTTTTATTTTTCCTCTTTTCCTTCCTTCCTCGCAAAGTAAGTAGTCCTACTTTTAATGGCAGACGCACACAATAATATACGATTACGGAAGGAACTCTAAATAGTGCACTTATATAACGACATAATCATCCGAAGCTAAAAATAGCAAAAAACGTCTTGTGTAACAACCAGCAATATAATTTCCCCGATTTTTTTCTAATTCTTGCTTTTATTATGGCTCAAGCTTCAGAGGGAAAAGACAGAGTCCTTTAGTTTCTTTTCTTCCTTTTATGTAGAGGACTTTGAAAGAAACATGGAGAAAGTATTATGTGGGAAAAGAAGAGAAAGCAAGAAAAAAGTTTGCTTCACAAAAACCAACAGTCTATATGCATGTGCTTCAGACGACTATTACAAAACTATAAGCTTTTATTTGTGTAACCACAAAATCCTATTAAGAAAACAAATAAGTTTATGTGGTCTGGTCTGGCGTGTGTGTGCAAGCATGCAACATTGAATACCCACCTAAGAAGAATATGTCCTCCAATTTAATTGAATGGTGCACCAGAAAAAATTGCTACTCAACTAGGGAAACTGCATCTTGAGAAGATTTTTTTAAACTGGATACCTATGTGTAACTTGATATTATGCAATTTTCTGTTTTCTAGATTGCTTTGAATTTCTTTTGAAACAGGTTCCATTACTATTTGCGTTACTGAATATAAAATGAAGATTGCCATAGGAATAATTACGTAATAATATGAGATTCTAGAGTATAAAAATGAATTTTTAGTGAAAGCAAACAAGAGTACACTCGAGAGTCAAGAGTCGGTTTCCTTGCTTTTTGAAGTAAAAAAATTTTAAAAAGAAGTTTACTTGGCTTTTTTCTCATAGCCTATTATGTAATGTAATATATCATGCACGAAAAATAAAATGAAATAAGAGCTGTATGGCTTTATATTGCATTGGGAGGAAGAAGAAGGGAAAATATAATGCTCTCATTTTTTCCTCCGTGTCAACAACAAAAAAAAACCACCCTGGTTGTTAAGAAATTGTATAGAAAGAGGGAAGAAAGGAATGCAGTGATTGTAAGTGGAAAATGCAGTTTTGATCTCATTCCCAAGTATTCCAGTTTTTTGTATCAAGTCAAGCCAAAATGTCTTTTCATTTTTTGGAGAAAAGAGGAGCAGCCCAGAAATATTGGGAAACTAGTTTGAAGAGAGAATCATAAATTACAAGAGAAAGTTGTAATGCACCAGTGATGCAGTATGAATGAGGGAATTCCTTGGAATCAAAGTTGGCAGTGATGATTGAGTATGGAAAAGTGGAGTGCTGGAGGGAAGAAATAATCTATTAGAAGGATAGGATAAATAATGTGGGGGAAAGAAAAGAGAAAATTCCCAAATGTATGGGTGGTGACTGTACTGCAATTTTTGGAGAAAGTTTTTGAGAGAAAAATAACCATAATATATTTTTTTTATGATAAAGTGGTTCGTTTTATTTGTAATAATAATTATATAATGATGATAGTTCTGGAGAAAGCTTTTGATCAGTGAAAAAAATAATTCTTAGAAGATGATATAAAATTTTCATAACTGGTTTCATTTCACCGGACTTTCCCCCCGCCTTCAGGAACACCCATTACATGATAAATTGGATGGTTGGGATAATTATGATTTGGAATTTTGTTGTGCAATTGCCAATTAGTAGGCTCCAGCAATTTATGTAATCCTTTTAATGTTGCTAAATAAATAATTAATGATTTCAACGAAAAAAGTTTCCAGTTTTATGAGTGTTCTAGTTGGAGCAATAAAATCTCAAGTTTCGATGAGTAAAAAGGTTACGCAAGAATACAACTGAAGAGATCATTGTTTCCGCTCTGTTTGCTATTGAAAATTATATCATCATATAAATCATATAGATTGTCTGTTTATTTCACAATGCATATCCGACTCACTTGATTGAATTCAATGAGGATTTCCAAGAAAATCTAAAATGGTGGGGGCGAGAAAGTCGCGACGTGTGTTTACGAAGAAGCAATAAATTAGTTTTACTCCGTCTTAATTTGTGATTCCTTTGCATGAGCTTAATTAAATTGGTTCAAGCTTTTATCAATAAGGAGTGCAAAGAATGCGGAGGAGTTAAGCAAACAAAATTTTATATGCTTTTGTTATTTATGGAATGACAAGTCAATGACAAATTGTCACATGGTGGACTGGAAAACTGTAAATCAACACGAGAAAACTTCAATTTATGAAGGTTAAAAGTTGGATATTTTTGCTTATTTTGTATTTGGAATATGAAAAAAGATGTTACATGAAAGATAATTGAATATTTTATGCTTGATTTGATTTACTGAGATGTTCGCTTGTGTGACTTGAATATATAAACAAGATCAGAAATTGATAGAATGTTTGGTGAGCATTAAAAACTTCGTAATTTTCTCATATAACCTAATAACAAGGAATGACGACATTGAAGTGTCAAACTGAATATTAGAGTTTGATTCTAAACGGTTTATTTAAAAAAGATGATATTTCCAAGAGATCAAGAGATGTCATCTCAAAATTTACACTTTTTATTGTAATACCGGATACATAAATGGGAATTAGTTGACCTGTTTCACGTGCTATACAAACATGTGGGAGAAAATGAGACAAAGCATTTCAGTCACTTTGGATTTCTTCCACTTTCTAAATATTCTGCTATCACTTTGGAGGAATCAAACTTTTGGCAACATTTTTATAAGTGAAAGGTTCTCATGTACCTTTTGAGCTTTTTCCTCTTTTGTTCAGATTGGATGGTGATTATGAATGTGAAAATTTGTGTAAACATTTGATACTCAAGAAATAATGAAGATTTAGATGATTTAGAGTGTCCTAAACATTGAATGAGAAGACATTGAATTCAATCTATTTCCTTCATTCATCTCTGCAGTAGTATATCTCTCTCCTTGCTAATAAGTTAGAGTAGTTCTCTTGTGCTGGAGAAAGTGCTATCAAAAAGATGTGATAAAGGAAATGATAGCTTCTTTTACATTTTTTCTTATCTCTCAAAAGAATTCATTGCCAGTGCCAAAAAGAGTGTTCACGGTCCAAAAAATGCTTTCGTTTATTGCGATTCTGTACACCAGAGAGAAAGAAAAAAAAATGTCCAGAGTTTCGTCATCACAGTATTCAATGGAATTAGATGTTTGAGAAAAATTCTGGATTGTAGAAGGGCATGTGTGTGCCCTGTTACTTTTTTCGCTTTCAACAGCACATATAGGCACATGTTTATAGGTAGTTTTGGTAGATATAAGCACGCAATTCTGATGACAAAGATAAGAGATGTTGACTTCTTGTAATAGATCATCACTGACTTTCCTTCTGAGAGCTTGAGCCGAAAAAAAGGACACCGAACTATAAAAATAAGAGTAGTGAAAGCACGCAAAAAAAATATCTCTGTACTACTCACTTTTCTCTTTTACCCCTACTCTGCATAATCATAGAACAGACCAAAGAGAAAGTCAACTTTTTTCTAGAGCTTTCACTTTTTTTTCTCTCTCTCACGAACCATGCATGCATGTCGGCTCGCCTGGCTTGGCTGCCACTGAATGTATGAGTTGGCTGAGTGAATATGGCGGGGGAAGAGAGAGAGAAAGCTGCAAAAATGCTGAAATAGAAGCAGAGGAGCTTTCTCCTCTTCCTGCTTCTTTCTCTCTGTCTCTCTTTCTTTCTTGTAATTTATTACCGTAATTAACAAGGAGGAAAATTATCCTTCATGTTCAGCAACGGTGGAGATGGAAAGAGAAAAAAAGAGCAGTCTTTTCTCGAGTGCTTCTCCCTCTTTTTCCTCCTCTCATTCAAGTGCTACTCATATTATCTGTATTGTCGTCATCCTCATCATCTTCCGTGTTTCCCAGCCAGTGATACTTTCTCCTACTTTCTCCAAAAGAGAAAGTTGTGGAGGAAGCCAAAAAAATTGGGAGAAGAGTAAAAGGTAACGCCGCAATGACACAAACATCATATCATTCCCGCTGAAACCATGTCTGCTTTTTCCGACTTTCCCTTTCATTCAGCTTTCTCTTATTTTCGCATAGTGTCTATATGAATGAAAGCTTATACTTGTTCTTCCTGTGTGATTCCAAAAGCTGATAAGTTTTTTCCTCCGAAAAAAAAACACGACTTTTCCAGAGAAAAATGGGACCATGTTTGCATCTTCTTCCGGTCATATTAAAAAATATGTAGGGAAAGTACCCAGTCAACTTTTGCATTAAAAATATGCTTGTGTGAGACTTTCACCAGCAGCTCACTGCTAATGATTCGAAAAAAATCAAGCGATGACTAGCACGGCATTGATAACAAGGCAGTGTAGTAATGGCTTTCAAAAAATAGGAAAACCAGTCATTCGACACCATCGTCATTAGCTCTATCATCATCATTGGAGCACACACAAGTTTTAAGATGTCCTCAAAAATATGCTTTCCCAAATATTTTTGCATGTGCTTTTACATTCTTTAGCAGCGAACAACAAGAGCTCCGAAATAATTTTCTGAGAAAAACGTAATCTTCTTTCAAACTAGTAAGTATAGCGTAATAATCAAAATAATTTTGGACCAGTGAACATTTTCATCTTTCACCAGACCACAACCACAGGGGAAAATGCTTTTTTTCTTCAAACGAAAAGCATGCATCTGTGTAACCCTTATTGTCTTTCTGGGGTGGAGTGAGAGGAAGAGAAAGGAGAAAATATGTAATATTCAGGAATGTAAAACAGTCGAAGAATTTTCTTATAAAAGATGTCATGAGGAAATGTAATATTCTAATAATCTATGTGCTCTCTAGTCATAACCATGTGCATAGCATGATACACTCTCTGAGGGAAAGAACACGGGAAGATGAAGAATTTCGCGGAAATAAAGTAAGAAAAATGTATGATGAAGGCAAGCTGTGGAACATTATTATTATCATTATTACTATTGCCACCATACCAAAAAAGACCATCCAAGGGCTTCATGTGATCATGAACATGATGATGAGAACTGTTAGAAAGAATCGTATAAAAATCATGTGAAATGGCTCCTATATTTCAAACTCCCTTTTTTTGCTTATTCGGCTACCAACTCTCTGAGAATCTAATATGCACTATATGCAGACAAAGTTGTTATCATGCTTATTATTATTGTAGGTTCACTCAACAGACTTTAGAGCATTCTAACCAAAACGGGAACGTGGAAACGTAACTTTCTCCCAAAGAGAAAGTTCATGAACTCCGTTTTCAGTGGCGCTATTGAGAAGACTGTGGCCCTCATGTTAAAAATTGTTCACTTTTTCCTGCAAAATGTTTATCCGCTTGTCTGTGCATCCATGATGTTCCGTTCCATCTCTGGAATGATCATCATAATGCATGAGGAAAATATACAGAGATCATTTTACACACATAGAAACGATGCATAATATGCTGTAATAGAAGAAAATAACTGGAAGATGGGAAAACACAAGTCGAGATTCTACTAGTGATGCTCTCCTAGTGGCAATAATAATGATGAAAACATCTGCATAATGTTTTCGACTGGAAACTGCTCTCTGCAAAATGCTAAAACAAAAAAAAACTGCTGAGGAGAACGAAAGCTGAAGAAGAAGAAGAAAAAGTTGTGGAAGGAAGATCATAATAATATGAAAAAGTTCTCTTTTTTTACTTTTCCTCCTGTTTTTTTGCTGAATAGATAGAGTGAAAGTGCAAAAGTCGATTTTGGTGATAGTCTTTTTGTTTCTGAGAAGAATATCATCATATTATATATTTCAGCAAAAAGAAACCAGTTTTTTTTCTTATGATATATTCGAACCAAGACTAATAATGTATTATTGTGAAAGCTATATAGTTTCACTTTTGAAAAGTCCTCCAGCATATTTCCATGCATGCAAGCATGACATAATGGACGACTTCACCTACACTCATAAATCGGATGTTGCTCTCTCTCTCTTTTTCTCTCTTTCTCCATTTGTGTCACCCGTTCCTTCCCCATTCAACATTATTATTATTATGACTGCATATTGTATACACAATAGCCACAAAAGACAAGCATTTTCGGAGGAAAACGAACTCTTTCACTTTTTTCTACTAACCCATTCTTCTCCCTTCATTCATTCACCGGTTTTTTGCATGCATTACACCAAAATAGCATGGGAAAATGTATAGTATTTTTGCAAATAGGATAATAATGATGGTGAGATGGAGAAAGTGTACTTTTGGGTGATAATAAGAAAAAAAGAATGAGTCTAAAAAACAAACAGGAATAGAAGTATAGTGTGGTGATCACCTTTTTGTATATTTATCACCAGTGTTTTTTTAGTATAATATGTGGTGTTTATGCGTGAACAAGGTGATGGTACATTGAACACTGGAATAATGGGAATAAGGAAGAAAAGGATCATAAATGCTCGTCGTATTTGTTACAGTCGGTGAACAAAAAAGGGAAATAAGGGGAGAAGGAAGAAAAAATAGAAGAGAAAAGGAGTCGCATTTGTAGTTGTGGAGGTGGTAGCAGTGATCATCATCATCATCGGTGTACCGTGGCTATCTTCCTTTTTTGGTTGACAGAACAAGAACAAGCAGATTTTCGCTTTCTCTCACCAAAACTTTCTTTTCCCCCTAGTTTTCTTCTGGAGTCTGGAAGAGTGGTGGAGTGGATGAGCTCTTGTGTTTATTATTGGTGCATAAAACATAAATATAGAAAGTATTGCTAATGAGTTTGTGATAAAAAGAAAAGCAGTGCAAAAAGGAGAGACCATCATTATTACAGCTCATCATAGGGGAAAAAAGGTGGATTTCTGGAGCGAAAATCGCATGAAAATAAGCCATCACTGTAGAACACAGTGATCATTTCCATTCCACCTCATTTTCTTCTTCTTTTTTAGCCCAGAATTTGGGAAAGGTAGCCAAGAAAAGTATAAACAAGGTTTTCTGTGGTGGCTATTGCTAAATTATCTTTTTTGAACATTAAAAGAGGTGCCGTTAAAAATGGCCTGTTATTTTTTCTCTTTCTCTTGTCGACTGAGTACCTTGTGAGTATTGATGGTAATTTGTAACGGGAGTAGACAAAGTAGTACACTCTCTGCTTAATGCTCATTATAGTCGTTTTTCCTCTCTTTTTCTCTCTGCGTTGGTGTTCCACTCGCTCTTAAAAGCTTTAAATAACGTTGGCACACTTGAATAAATCATCATGTCGGGGGAATGAAGGAGAAGAAGATGAGCGAAAAAAATAGAGACTTTCTCTCTCGAACATGACAACAAACTAGTTCAACTCTTTCACTCACTCATTCAATCGCAAGATGAGCTGAACGGAGACTGACTGACTGAAAAGAGAGACAGGATGACTGGGTTTGTTCAAGAAGAATGAGAAAAAAAGATAAATATAGGTAATCTGAGAATATGTATTTTTTGTTGGTTGTCCATCTGTCTGTTTTGCTATTTTTTTCTCTATAGAAAATACAAACTGAAGGGATGTAAAGAACGGGTACTTATGTTTGTTCGACACAACTTTTTATTTTGTACTTTCTAAAAACTTTATTTCCGTTTTAGTGTCCGGTGGCAGTGGGTACGTCCATTTCTATTTTTTGAGGATGGCCATGTCCGGAGTTTGGTGTCCTTTCTACAGCTTAACAATGAATTTTTTAATATTTGGGATCGCCATTTTCCCTGCGATTTTCTGCAGTTGGGTAAGAGCACTATACTGTACTCAAATCCAAGTTGAAAGTTTGTAGGAGTGACAAGATGAGTGAAAAATCGGGGCGATGAACTCTTCCTCATGACACTATACACTAGTATAACATCAGATCATATAGTAGCAAAAACGGTAATAATGATATGGCCAGATGATAAAAAATATAATAAAAAATTGTATCCAATAAAAGTCTTGAAAGTTGGGAAACTTTTCCGATTGTAAAAAAAAACACTTTTGAAAGTTTTCACTGTTATTGTCCAGACAGCTGAACAGACTCTCTTTCTTAAAAGTGTGATATTATTGTCTCGAGATTTAATCAACTCGTTAGCAAGCTGAGACTAAAGACATCAATAAACTGTATGAAAGCGCATTTGACATAATCTTCTGATCATCCCATTCAACTCTTTGAAAATACCGATGAGGGAATAACAGGTCAACATTTAACTGTGGCTAATGCCCTATTAATGTGTTCGTGGCACCGGCTTCTTCATATTTCTATGTGCTCTCCAGAGAAAGAACGGATATTTGCATCCATTTATCCAGCAACTTTCACCCTATTTGTTTTTTCACTTGTTTTGCTTTTCCTTTAGGTGGTCTGGTCTTAGTCCGCCATTGTCAGTATCAATGACATGAGCTCCGAGTCTTTTTTTTCTTCTGCAGAGAGAAAGCAAGGAGAAAAGCAGGAAACATTTTAACTGATTGATTGATGTGGCATAGAAGGGCAGCCGATTTTTCACCTTTAACCCTTTTCCCGCTGATTCACCATTTTCTTTTGTTTTTTTTGTTGCTGTTTCAGATACACAATTTTTTAACGACATATGCACATTTTGGAGAAAGTAGAGCACAATTATTCACACGACTGGGATGGATGTTTTGTGTGTAGATATTTTTTTCTTCTTTTCTTGCTCACAGGTAGTAAAAGCTTCAAAGATGCTCCATTTAAGTTTTTTAGGAGAGTAAAAAATTGTTTATGTTTCTTTTCTGATACTTTCTCCTTTTTCTTTCCCTCCCAATGCCGATCTTATTGGCTGGTTTGGTTGCGTCACTAAAATGCTCAGAGTACTGATCCGTGATTGATTTCGCCAGATACACTGCAAACGTGCCAAAAGGAGTAAACTGGAAGTGACAGGAAAACAAAGGGTTTTTACTCCCTTGTAAAAAATAGCATATTTCTTTCGCTTTCTCTTCTGCTTTCTCTTTTGCGTATGGACAGTGCAACAATGCTTTACTTTAGCAGTTTTTTGAAGGTGTATTTTGTGAATTTGGTGATGTATTGGCGTACGTGATATTGATGACGTGGATGAATGAATTGAAATGAAAACTTGTAAATTATCCATATATGTTTTTTGTAGCCGATGGGAAGAAAGATGGGGGATGTATTGTGAACGGGAAAATAATAATGCATCTTCCACTTTTGCAATCTGCGTGGTCGGATTCTGTCTCGTATACAAATTGGCTAACGAGCATGATGCCTTTTGTAAGAAAAAAAGGCTAAATTTGGATGGATTGATAAAAAGAGGAAGAAGGTAAGGAAGAAAGTGATGAAATCGAGTAAAATTTTCTAGTTGCTTCTCTAAACCTCTGTGTAACCTTGTGTATCCGACAGATTATGATTTTTTTTGTGTGTGTGTATGCGAAGATGTTTCTTAAGTAAACAGGGAGACTTATGTGAGGAAAATGTATTAAGAAAATTAGGCACTTTATTGATATTCGTGAGAAGATGGCAACTGATCTGATTTCGGGTTGGCAAATATCAGATTAAATTATGGGAAGCTGGAGTGATTTATTTTTGAGAGATTTTGTGAGTATTATTTTGGCTTGTTTACGTAAAAAATGTCCTTCAATGTTTTTACAGAAAAGTGGAATCGGAGCAATAATGTAATTCTTAGAAAATTTTATGTTTTTGGTGCTCTGATGAGAACTTTTTTTGGACAGAAAAAGTGAAATAACAAATTGGTTCGTTTTGTAATGGAAAGGTTGTCGGCTATTTTCCTAGAAAAAGATTGGATTGTTATTTAGGTCAAAATAAGTGGAAAACCTACATATCCGTCTGAGCTTATTTCCAGAATTTTTGCGATGTTTGCAATTATAAAATGGTATCCCTAATATTTTTCGAATTGAAGGCTTTGAGCTATTTTAGAGAATTTTACTGTTTGTATATCAGATCATGAAACGGTGTACCTTTCAGATTCGTAAAAACTCAACTTTTATAATTGAAAGGTAGTTTTGGGGGTGAAAATGTTAGTTGCATTTGTGATATTGGCATTTCTAAAAAATACGGTTTTTACCAAGTATTGCCAGACAGCTAAAAATTGCAAAATTATTTGATGTTGAAGGATATCGAAATGCGAGATTGTGGAGTTTGTGTTACTAAAAACCTTAAAGCTGGTACACTTGCAGCTAATCGTTTCGTTTGTTTCCCCCATTTATCCTCGGAATTACACTATCGCGCAGCAGATTTTATGCAACGCTAATTTCGCATGTTTTCACTCCTTTTGGATGTTCTGCCCTCGGGCAGAAGGGAAAGTACTATCTGTATTTTACAAAATCCGCTTAGAAATGAAAGGAAACGCGATACAAACAATAGAGATCATTACAGTGTTCCATCGTCATTACATTTTAGTGTTTTAATCAAATAATCAATGTGACCCAATACCCTTTTGTTTCCTTAGGCAAATGTACTGCCTGCCTGCTTGTTGTTCAAAATCTCCTGTTGATAGTGACGCTGACACAGTTTCGGAGAATCCATCCAATTTGTTATTTCAAATCTTTTCAATGAAAACTTTGACTCACTGGTGGAAAAAAATCGCTCTATTATATTTGCACGCGTATTAAACATAATAATGATAACAACATAATACCATCTATACACAATCTCTCGAATAATCAAGAATATTTTCAAAAATACTCAAATGCGTTGCAAAAATGTCAGGCAACAGGAAAACAGAAGTTTTCATGTCGTCCCCATCATCTTATTTTCTCCATTATGTAAAGTACGCTAACAGTTCCTGTGTGAATGGCTACACTGTATCAAATAGCAGCACAGAATCAACACCAACAATTGTCCAATATTTTGCTATTCATTTTTAAACAAGTTTTTAATTTTAGCCAAGAAGTTTTTGATGCACCATTTTAACATCTTTTCTTTGAAAGTTTCTATTGAAATGTAACAAAAATTTTGCAACCAGTAACAACACGCAGAAATGATGATTAAGATGCATGGGAATAAAAGGGTGAGCTTTCATTTGGGAATTTGCAATAATTTCCTCTCATAGAGTTTTGCTTGCATGTTGTTCATTTCCAAAAAAAAAAAGAAGACAATATCCGGACTTCGTAGTTGCTTTTCCCAAGATAGATGAGAACTTCTAAACTTTTAATTTATTTATACTCATAACGATGACGGTTAAGGATCAACCATCAAGGTTGATAACAAAAGTTTGGTATTGTGCTATTATGCAAATCTACAAATTGGTCGATAACTATCAAGGTCATGGAAAAAAATCATTAAAAAATTGTTTTTCTTTCACGACAAAACTCCGTTAAACTTTTCAAAAACATCTGAAAATTTGCATTATTAATTGTAAGTTTACCTTAAATATGGTATATTTAAAAATACGTACCTAATTTGGCCCTTTACTCCAACGGAGTATTCTGCATTGTCAAATTTTAATGACCCCATAAATTCCAAATCCACAAGCTTCATCATTCATTATGCACAGTATGTATATCCGACCATTTTATAAAGCATGTTTTTTCATTGCATTTGTAAAATGCTCATAGTTTTTCTAAAATTTTGCAAAAAGTTCCGCTCCCATAATGATGACATCCTCTGTTTGCACAACTCTTAAATTATTCCTTCATTGCACAATACCTGTACCTGTTTTTACATATAACCTTTAAAAAAAGATTTTCCCTTCATTCTAACCACCAGCTCAACTAACATGAAGTCCAGTTTTGAACAGAGAAAAAATAAAATCCGGAGACAAGAAGACATCTTCTTCTCCGCCTCATATTCCTTTCACTCGGCCAATAATCCTCTCTCGTCTTCTCAATCTTCTTCATCATCAACCTACTT
>JAQIXX010004878.1:0-15169 GCA_034700605.1 Willowsia nigromaculata
TCCTCAATTTCAAAGATGTTCATTTGACTGGATTGAGTCAAGTCAGGCAAAAATGGTAAAAATAAAAGTCCATAAAACTAGTCATGATTTAAGAAACAGTTTATTATATGATTTGGTATGAGGTATGATAAATGCCATTGTCGAGTTGATGACCAAGTGGGGAAAATATCATGGAAATAGGCTGCGTGTACTTAAATGTGTGCTTGGATTTTTCAACCTGAAGGTAGAATTTTCTCAAAATAGTTTTTTGAACATTCCAGAATGGATAAATACAGTCTTCTTGGAGGTCAACAAATATTAGCGAAAAGCTCACTTTACTCGTATTTAATTGTGTTGGAAACCATACATATCCATTTTGATAGGAATTTATGCATGAAAAATAATTAAACACTAGCAAATATGTTTTGTTCATGTATTGCAAAATAAAAGTATACAGCACAATAAGCAAACTGCTAAACCTCATGTTGCTAATTCTTGTAAGTCAACTAAGGTCATTTTTATGTTTTTAAGTTAATATTAAAAACCAGACTTAGTTTTACGCTTTGATTGATCTGTAGGACACTCTCTCTAAGTGTTATCACATTACTTCGCAAAGTTCACTTAATCATATTGCAAATACGGATTCAATTTCTCAAATACATATGGAAGGAAGATATTAGTTCTTAATATTGTCTTGTGTATACCCTTATGCTTAAATTTTCATATGTGCGGATCATGTAGATTGGTATTTATAACACTTTTGACGTTGAAAAGTATAATTTCTTACAAATTTTTACACACATAACTAAAACACTAGTACTAGAGGAAATGCATTTAAAATAATAATGTGAGTATGACTGCTTTTAACTACAAACTAAGTCGTTCAAATATTATCTTACAGGCCACCTTAAGGTAAAAAAAATTGCATTAAGTAGTTGCGTGTTAATTGATTTTCTGATGCTTTGAAGTGCTTTCACGGTTACACGTGTTGCTGGTTGAAGCAATTGTTTGGGAGAATCATGTAATACTACATGACATCGGCAATTTTAATAAAGATTTATTAATAGCTAAAGTTGTTTGCTTGTTTTATTTTGCGCAAGAAAATATTTATAAAGAAAACGAATTACCTAACAGTAATTAATGTGACAGAAATATAACATGATACCGACGGAGTTCCAGCTAAAAAAGTTTGGTAAGATGTAAGAAAAACTTATATCGCTAAATGATATATAACAGAAATATATTTTTAGATTTGGGACGAAACCAATGGCATGTATGAAGTTTACACAACTCGCTTGTATAAGCAAAATAGGTGTTATGTTATTGCTAAGAAATAAGCATGGTCTTTTAATAGCCTTTCTACGTTGTGGAGAACGAATTTAATTGACTTAAAAATCAGTTCGAAAATTTTCAACTTGGTGGCACTTGTACTCCCAAAAAACAAACACCATCCTGCTGGAGATGACATCTACTAATGTAAAATTTCATGATAAGTAAATAAAATTCATTTTTTAGGATAATCGTACAATGTATTCCAATGATCATAATTTTTTTTTTTTGAAATTAATATTTGAAGCCAGGAACATCAAGTTTGACTCCTCGAAACAAAATAAGGGTAAAGAGTTGAAGATTTGTACATTAGCACAAATATTCAATTTGTCAAGAGATTTCTATTGATGTGTAACCTTTTCCCTCATTCGGGTAAAGTATACACCACGAAAATAACCTTTGGTACGATTTCAAGATATTGTGTCTGAAACTACAGATTGGAATCACGTTCTAAACTTTTAAGCAAATCAAATGTTTCTTGGAAGTATAAGCTATTTCATTGCTTTATTTTGGCATATTCTTATCAAATTTTATTCACACCCACATCTAGGTTTTTATACAAAATTAGCTGTGATAGATATTATTTTCGCAATATATCTGTATAACGAAAGAAAGGATATTTCAATATTAAGCTTTATATTTTAGTGTAGCTCAAAATTGATGTTTAAACTATAAATTTAATTTTCAATAGATTATGATTAAAATACAATACATTTGTAAAATGACGCAGTGCTTCAATTATTATGAAGAATAAAGTGAATTTACATATTAAAACGTATTAAAACATTCATGAAGTCTTTCAGGACATTGCATTATCTGTTTTGAAATGAGATTTTCAATATCAAATGACAAGATGTGCAAACACAGCTTCTTAAGTTAGGGTAGATATTACCAATTAATTTGATGCACCTTAGTTTGTTGAAATTTACAAAATATCTTTGACATACAATCACGAATATAGCGAAAACTTCTTAATATCCACATTTCAGACATTTCATGAGTTGCACTAATTCTTTCAAAAACAAACACAAAAGCGCTAATTCCAAGCATCAGCATGCAGAAACATAAGAAATGAAATAGCTTCTCATAATTTATTTCTTCAGTTGGTCTGCTAGATACGGCATCCGAAACTATCGGTTTAAAACCTTCATTAAATAACCTAAACAACCACGACGACGTTTTCCCCCAGTGCTCAGTTAATCCAGCACCATGCATTCTTGATGATGTCATTCCCAGCCACTGTCTATTTGTTGCCATTATTTCCCATATTGTTGGATATTCATTGAGAGGTTCCTGAATCAACTGGCAGCTAGCTTGACGATTATAAATTCCTTTATCTACGTTTCTCTCAATCAGTTCCCTCAAAAAACCAAAGTTAAACTCTGCAATCGGCATACCTAAACGACCACTCAAATGAAATCCGTACTCTATTGGCCCAGCTGTGTTCATGCGAACAGGCTGAAAACTAGAATTGAGCATATGATAAATCCCTTTTGTCTTAAAATACTGCGCAAAAGATTCTTCGGGGGTAGGTAAAATGTATCCTGGGCTAATCGAATGAATTATTTTGAATCCACTCAGAAGAAAGTCTTGAACAGAGTTGAATGTAGACTCTGTCAAGGTTACTGCTACAATGCTTGTAATTGTTTCGCGATAAAAGGAATTTATCAAAAAGCCAAACATTGTTATAGCAATCATTATTGTTTGCTGGCGCCTTCCCAACCCAACGTACCCAGAAAATATCCAATAGTATGAATGATTGAATAAATGATGTTTTGATTAAGAATAAACTTATGATATATTCCAACAATCACGCAAATTGATATGACAAGAAGCAGCCACAGATTCTTGGCGAATGGCTGGATCCGCACTAAATAAGGAGCCCCTTCAATGCTTCTAATATGACTACAATAAACAATCTTTAGCTTACAAAATTCTGCAAAGTGATTACTCGCGTAACTATGCCACTCATTTTTTCCATATAGGTTATCATGTAAAGGTCCCGTTATGTACTGTCCACGAAACTTGTTTACTATAGTGTCCATTTCCCATAGAGCGAAAATTTCGGACGTAATATTGTGTATATTTGCCAATGTAAATACAGTCATCAACCTTGCTTCACAATAATGTCCATCTCTGGAACGTCTGAAAGATAGGTGTAGACAGAAATGACGACTCCTGACATCATACTTCTTAAAGAACGGGAAGAAATGTAAATCCAGAAATGCCAGGACATGTCTTTGATTTACATTCCAGAAAAGTATTTTTTGTATTGCATCTGGATTTATGAGAGTGACAGAATTAAATGCCGTGTTTAGTTGAGCAGAATTACAGTAGCCGTTACAGTGGAAATATATGTTAGGAGACTCAACTTTCACCCACATCACAGCTTTCAGAGACGGTGACCAGTACATTTGTTTTACAAACATGATTTTATCGACGTTGGTTAGCCACCATACAAACGGTAGGAAGTTTAGAAGAATAAATAGTGTTCTCTCGCTATACGAGAACTGTTTTATAATATTGTAAAAACGAGTTTCCGATTGGCTTTTTAAAGGACTCAAAATTACTGAAAATGGTTGTGTATATTTGAAGGTCCAGTTTGACTGGTGAAGCTGCCAACTGTATTCTTTCAAAACCGTTTGTGGCGTTTTCCAAAATGGATTTTTGCAGTCTGGATTTAGGTCAAAGAATATGAGCCAATATGATTTATCATTGCTGCCTACACTATTAGCAAAATTTATGTACCCATTTCTTCGTGTTGAGAGACATGATAAAAGACTTGGTGCCAAAATGCCATTAAGCAGGTATAAAATAAAGAATAATGTTGCTATGTTCAGCTTCATTTTAAAAGTTGATATTTGTGTCAGTTGTAGCAGCTTGAGCTAGTAAAAAATGGTTTATGCAAAATTTGTGGGGACAGATTTTCTTATAACGTTTGTTGCATTCAGTACGCCAGTAGGTAAGAAAAATTTGTAATGAATTACCTGTATTTCTTCTTTGGAATATCAGCTTTTCTTTTCGCTACATATTTGATTTGCTAAAAAAAATACATTCCTCTGCTTACGGAATATGGAAAGTATTTTACGATTTATGATAACACGATCTTTTAATGCAATAATTCCTCAAACTCCAATTATTTTAAATTTTGTTACAAGTTATGGCCAATAAGTTATATAATTATACACCGTTACGCTTGAAATTTTTTAAAGATCAGAGCATAGCCAAAATAATATAAGATTTGTATCAAACTAGTTTCTATGCTTGTTGAAGATATGTTTTTTAACTAAAGTTTTAAAATTAGTGGTTAGTGCATAGTCGTTAAATACTAAGCTGCAAAAGTTACGTTGGAATTTAATAATCCGTAAAGTTTTGTTAAGGATTATATGCATGTAACTATATAATCTAACCACTATCAAAATCATTAGATACAAATTAGGGTTCTAAATTTTTGAGAATTGTTCATGTCACTTAATTATAATTACTCCCATTTATGTTATGCTTTAATGTTCTGTCACTCCTTATTTGCTTGCAGCTTTTCATTATGAGTAAACATGTTTTCAAGTCCCACAGTGATTGCATTCGTAAGAATCTAAAACTATCAAATTAACTATATATTATGAAAATTTTGAGTTGTCTGGTTATGTTGCTAAATTTTACATGTATATTTTGTGGTTACATCAACTCAACTCAAATTTTTTGCATAAACTATCAGTTAAACACGATTGCTCAAACTTCGTTGGCCTTTTTATTCCTTTTGCTGAGCAAGGCCTACATTTATCTCATTGTTTTTGAACTTCGTTTCTGGTCATTTGACAGATCAAAGCATAGATTCCATTTATCATCAATCAGAACAACTTTTTAATATGTGTTTGAATGATATGGATCTAGGTTTTAGTTTGAAGTCGAGATAGTAATAATATGAAAAAATACCCGGTTGCTTAATTTTTCTCAATTTGTATGCTAATCTATGCATCAGTTGAGGTAACTTCACTTTATTGATCAAAGTATCTAATACGTAAACATTTATACTTATGTATAAGTTACCCGTATAATATTTGGTCATTGCAGTTCCCATCTTATGTTATTACATGTTGGTTGCATTACTTATTTGAAATCTCAAATAATGTGGTTTAGACTGATAAACTAGTTTCCTTAAAATTCGTATAAATGCTCATCTTATTGATGTGATGGAAAACTTTTAAACATGTTAAATAACAAATAAAATAGACCGCATTCAGATGTATGAATAAAACGTTTGAGCGAGTTAGTAATTTGCACTATGCGTTTAATCAAAATTATAATCATAATCAGCGCAAGCTGAGCAAAAGTAATGCAATGTTTGATCAAATGGTGCCTTAAAACCGTGTTAATTCTTCCGTCCATAAAAAAGAGGAATTCTATTATTGAATTCAAATTGCAGAATCAAATTAGACTAGGCACAGGACAAAGCAGCTTCGTTTTGAAAAGGACATTTCAGTGGGCAAGTTAGAATCACTGCTTAGACAAATTTTGAATTCGAGCTTGGATGCTTTTGACTTTAAAGTAGACTAAACGTTTAGTAAAGGAAGAAAGAATGACATAAAATACAAAGAGGCGTTTTAGCAATAGGCCATATAACAAAGAGCCCCTGAAAACCAGAATTTAACAACACTCCTACAATAACAAAGGCGAATTATAAATTTGCATAACATAAAAGGTTTTAAATAAGAAGGGTAAGTTATTAGAAGTAGAATGATAAAAATAAACATTGCTGGATATCTCTAAACAAAAAGTGGGTTTCATAATATTCTAGTTTACAAACTTAATAACAATTAAAAACATTAAACTATAAATTTCAACATTTATATGCTATTTTCATACTAAACGTTTCATTTTTCTTAAAGCACAATTAACAAGGACCTAACAAAACGATTAGTCCACGTTTCTGAGGTTCATTCCTAAACTAACGCTTATATAAACTTAAAATGTTAGAGTTTGGGATCATTCCAAACAATAATTTTTGTTGGACATGTTTTCAGAAAAAGTTTCTGATCTGCAATTATTAAAGAAACTTATAATAATAAAGTATATTCCTTCTTTATCTAACTGAAATCATCAAATTGATGATACACTCAGCAAACACATCATATCCGTTATTGCAGAAAGAACGTAACAGTATTTAATTATGTTTTTAAACTTTCAAAACTTTGCGATAACTACTTCAAGTTTTATGAAAATAAGCTTGTTTGTTCAAAAGCTTCAACTCATCCATTACATCTAACGAGGAAAGTTAGTCCATTGTGTTCCTTGATTTACAAGAAAGCTTGCTTGATAACAGAATCATTAAAAAACTTGATCATGAAAATAATGTAATGTGATCATGTAATGTTATGCTTTGGATTTTAGTCTGCAGGTAATGAAAATAAATTTAATTTAACTATATAAAAGTAATAAGTGTACTGTGTCTTTCTAAAAACGAAGGGGTTTGGTTAACTTTTACAAAATAACAAACTGTTTCCCAAAGAATTTACGTAGCTGCACAATTTTAGTACTAAGGCCACAAATGCAACATTTACGTTTACCGGCGTATAAAAACCGGAATTACCGTATATTTCCATAAATGCGATTATTTTATCCGTGTTGGGGAGAACGTTTATAAATATATCGGACAACTCTAAGTAGGATATGGCCTGCAAATAACGATTGAAAATGCGTCGTATCATATTTTAATTTTGTGTGATGGGTGCGTTGTTAGTTACATCTGATTTAAGGTTCAATTTAGAATATCTTGAGTCAAGTAAATGTTATGGCTGATGATTCACAGAATCATCAATCAGCATTAAAGTCAAAGTTGAATGAGTTCAAAGTAAAAACTACAATTTGCTGTTTTTTGAACGTCGTGTTGTATATTTTTAAATCAAGTGGGCAACATGTAAACCTTTCTTGTAAGCATACTATTATATCACCTTTAAACGAGCCCAATAATCGTTTGTTTCTGGTTTGTGATAAAAGGTGGTTCCAGAATAGTTTCAAGTTTTGTGAGGTTATCTAGATTTAATATGTATTTTACAGCTTGTAGCTACGAATATTTCAACGTTTGGGCAATTACTGTAAACTGTTTTCTCAATTTTTTTTAAATATTAGGTTTGAAAGAAAAAGGTTTACTTAAACATCGGTTTTCACATTTAAAACATTTTTGAGCTGTTAACTTAACCAATTCTCCTCTAAGCAAAACATACTAAGTTATTCCTTAAGCAAACGTATTTACACTAATTTCTAAAAAATTTTGATAGAAGCGGTGTGCTATAAAATTGCAAAATTATTTCGCATTGCTTACCATTTTGACCAAAAACTCAAACAATATTATCTTATATGCAACTAGTAAGAAATCAAAACTCAAGCATGTTTCCGAGATTTCTGATTTGGGCATTAACAGCAAATCATTTTGTTTTCACGATAATGACTAATCCCAACTTAAAAAGTCAACTCAATCTAGAAAAGGAAGTTTTACCATTCAGCAACTGTAGCATACATCTAATTGTCAACCATGTCAACTTTTCAAACTCCAACATCTATGATGGATCACATGAAATTGTTCCTCTACATGTGCCTGTTATACTCTCACTCTATCAGTACAAGCAGGCAAATCTTGGCTTTATGACCTGCAATAAAAACCACCGATTTCATCCGTACAAAAATACAAATACCAGGCACCCTGGCAAACCAATGTGGAAGATAACGTGTGTTGTTCAGTTTTATATCGATCCGAGACCTTGCAAATCTTGGAAAGCTGGAAACAAATTGGTTACTCAAGGTGTAGTTACAAAGCATCCAGTACTCTTCAAATCATTTTTCGATTATATTTTTGATACGTCATGGACCCCAGAATTACCGGTGGCTTATACGAAACATTTTTGGTTCTTTGTTCATGTACAAACTGTAGCATGTGATGGCGTTCCAGAAAACCCCAAATGGGACTCCATATTTGTCACTGTGAGACTTTCAAATATGTGGACAACCTTTTGTCCAATATATCTTCTCGTCACAGTCAGCTTTGATGCTGCAGAACAATTCATTGGAAGTCGATCCTACGTCATGTCAGTTCCGAAACAAAACACACACGCATATACCCATAACATCATTGTGCAATTCTGTTTTTCAGATTTTTCTTCAGCTTCAGTTGAGGACTGTCTGGAAGAGTTTGGCCGGTCCCATGAAAGTTTGATCAAAACCGAGTATATTATTAACAGGGAAACCAACATGATCGAAATTTACAACTTTAAGAAATATTTGAGCCATTCCAAACCTGTCTTTATTTTCTCAGACGACGCAACACGGGCGAATGAGATTTTGCGTATAACTAAATGCTTGTTTTCCAACGCAACCGTATGGATATACAACCCTACGGATCGCTTTTTAGCTCCAAATATAGGTATCTATACAGAAATACAAATTAGAACAATAGGCAGAACCGTTATAAGTTTTGAAAACCCTTTTTCATATTACTTTTTGACATACACAAATCTGCGAAAACCAATCAAGGTCTCAATCTCAATGGATGGGTTTATATCTTCGTTCGACAGAGATACATGGATTACATTAGTAATACTTTCGGTCGTAACAACATTATACCTTAACAGTATCGATAGGTTTAACAGGAGGCATCTTTGGAAGCACCTCATATTCACGTACAAACTGTTGCTATCTCAACCGATTGAGTTTTTGGATAAACACAAAATCTTACTTCTTCCATGGGTGATCGCCGGTACGCTCTTATCAAATGAGTATCGCGGTGACAATGTGACAAATTTTGTCACTAAACTGAAACGGATGCCCCTTGACACTCTAGAGGAACTGGTTGAAAATAATTTTACAATTTATTCACGGCCATTACGGGTGATATATGATAACTATCAAACTTTTTCTAGTATGTTTAAAGGTCATCCAAACTTTTTGGTGACTATAAAAAATATATCAGTTGATCGTTTTAATCAGGTGTACCCCACCGACATTGATCAACTTTTAGCGGAAAATGTTGTTGGTGCATTCGTCAATTCCACTCTTATGAGACAAGTAAGACAATTGGTGTTTAGGGCATCGAATCTTAAAGAATACTTAACCATGATACCCAAATATTTTATCCCGAAGCTCACTCATTGACAAAAAGACGCGATCATTGATACATACGATCAAATCCTGTACATGCTGTCCATTGTTATAGGAAAGGACAGCGTGAAAAACAAGATGGATTTGTTCTTAAGCAGAAATCCGTTGCTCCAAAGATACGATCATTGGGAATTTAATAAATTATCCGGATCAGCAGATAAATTTGTGAAACGAATGCGTTCGCTCTATTCGTCAGGACTGCACAATATTTGGTTACGCTGGGGAATGGATAATGTTCCGCTTCAACAGAAACAAAAACTTAGAATGTACAAAGAAATGCATGAAAACGTACGTGATGCACCATCTCGTCTCTCGTTGGAGAGCAATGTTGTTGCCTTGTTTTTAACGTGGTTTGTAGCCCTTGCATTATCATCATTATACTTTTGTATTGAAGTACGTCATTACGCAATCAAAGTTTGTGTCAAAATATTTGACCTTATTAATGCAAGTCGTTTAAAGGCTACTGTTACAAATTTACACAAAGCAGCAACTGAGACCATCCATGTATTTGTGTTATCTAGATTCAAGCTAAGAAAATAAACTCTATTGTTGAAGAATTAAATCAAACCAGCTAATGGACATTTCAATGCTCCAAAAAATTTTGTCGCCTCTTTGTCGTCATTAGCAGTCTTTCCGTTATTTATATACATTATGTTCTCATAAGTTATTTACCACTATTGCCAATGTATCCTAATTCACGAGATTAAAAATTGAATTATCCAGAGGAAAGCTGTGTAATTTTGAGCTGAACTTTAACAGTAAAAACTTATGTAAAATTATATTTGCGGGAATGACTTATAGTCTAGAGTAAAAGTAGTTACTGTGGTTGCTACGCTTTTGATTCAATGATAACATATGACAACCATTTTGACAAGCTTTAACTGTCATCATTCATGAGTTGTTCAATGCACTACCATTAACTGATTCACTCTATCAAGTACTTATGAAATACATGAAAAACTTTATATACATTTTAATCAGCGTAATAAACTGCATGATTTAAATTTTGTTTCAACTGAATCCCAAGGGGGAATTAGGAGACCTTCACTTGTTACTTTGGTGGAGCTTGAAAGTAATTTTTGAAATGCAACAGGCAATATTAATGAAGCAACTTCATGTAATGTTGGTAAAACATTGCAGTTTTCATAAATGTTATCTAATCTTAGTAAAGATCATATTTGTTATCATTCAAAGCTAAATGGATGGTTTTTAGTTCGATTCTACAATCTCTAACCGTCATACGTGGGTGAGATGAACTGGACACCAATATACACAAAGTACGATTGGTTTCGTTAAAAAGTGAGATTTTATTAAATTACAGAAACAATCCAAATCCAACCCAAATATTAAAAATTAAGGACTTATTTTCAACTAATTATTTTGTAATTCTTTATGGAATTCATTATTTCAGGACAAAACATCACAAACCAGTGATAATTTTATTTAAAGACTGAAGAATACAAAAAATGTACACTCATTCACACAAAGGCAGACAAAATTGCATTTGAAATATTTAGATGATTAGATATTTTAGAATGTATTTTAGTTTATTGCTTGTAAAAATATCTGCAAGAATATATTGTAGTTATCAAGTTAAAGTATGGAGCGACTTCAACAATACCCTTTTTTCTACTGAGGCTTGTGCACAAAAAATGCACTTACCTGTTTTAGCTTCTTATCAATAAAAGTTTTACTTTTGCAAACGGAGACTAGTAGGCAATAATTTGAGTGCATTTCTAAATCTTAATCTTCTAAAACGATGACAGAAGGAATTTATGGAACAATATTTAACCAAGAACGCAACATTGGCAATCAAATCTGTCATTTGAATTATGTATATAAATGTACAAAACGCAAGAAAATATACCCATAAGCACAAGCATGGAAATATGTTCTCTTAATCCAGGTAATCAGATGCTAAATGTTCTTCCTTAAATGCTCCAAATCTAAGCTTATAATTCCATGACGAAATGTGTTCTCAGTGTGCAATCAAACCCTTAACTTGCATTCTGCATTCTTAGAATGGACTTTGACATCCAGTGTTTTTTGACAGTTGAAATCTTCCAAAAAAAGGGAGAGCTTACTTATGAGCTCAAAAACCCTTTCATATACAACTGGATGACTGGAGTTTTTATCCTGTACACTTTGTTCAATTATCTCTTTCATTAATCCAAAGTAAAATTCGGACACTGGCAACCCCATACGTTTCCTTAAATATAGGCCATTCTCCACCGGTCCAGGTACACTGATTATCGCGCGAGTAAAACTAGAATTAAATAAATAATCAATCCTTTTTGTTTGGAACGAGGACTTAAACAGCACTTCAGGCTGCAACATGGCGTTGCGAACTTTAATGATGAATTATTTTGTATCCACCGAGGAGAAAGTTTTTTACAGAGCTAAACGTAGGGTCTTTCAAGGTAACTGCTACAGTACTTGTAATCGTTTCCCTGTAGAATGAGCTTAAGAAAAACCCAAATACAGTCACCCGAAGCAATTGGTTTCGCTTGATATTAGTGCTTCATCCAAGTTGTCCCAAAAAGTACCCAACAGTGTTAAACAATGAGGTTAAGGTATTTTCACTTTGAATAAGGCAATGACACATTAGAAACAAGTAAATAAATAACCAAAGATCATTTGAAAACGGCTGTGACCATGTTTGTGAAGCGTTACCTTCAAAGTTCCGTAAATATGTACAGTACACGATTTTTGATATCTCTTTCTCACGGATGTGAATGCCAAAGTGGGCAAAATTTCCGATATTTTTGAAGAAGTTGTGATTTTTGGGCCACCGATGAATTGGTTACCATTTTTGTCTTGAAATATTGAATCCTAATGAGATGCATGAATATTAATAAATATGTTGTGAACACTTACCGATGTAATAATTGTCATCAAGTTTGCCTTGCAGTGATAGGCATGGATTGAACGTTTGAATTCAAATTTGCTGCAAGACAGAATGCTGAATGAATGAATAAAAGATGCAATTTTCCGTTGATTTCCATTTCAGAACAAGTTTTTCTGTACAGTTTCATGGTGCATTAAATTAGCCAATCCGAAGGGAGTACTCATCCGTTTTGCTGAACAATAGCCATTTCAGTAAAAGCATATATTTGGTGTTCGATATTTCACAAAAATAACTGCTTTAAGTGAAAGAGACCATCTTATTTGGACAACGAAAGTATACCATAATTTGTACATGTTAAGGACACCATGTTTATAAATGTTGAAGTTCAGCAGTAAAACAAAACTTCGGGGGGTAGACAGCAATTCTTTGACGATGTGGTAAAAGTGAACATCTTGGAATCCTAATGGAGAGAAAATCATAAGAACGGGCTGTGCATACTTAAAAGCATGCTTGGATATTTCAACTTCTAAGCAGAAGTTTCTAAAAACAGTTTTTTGCACATTCCAAAATGGATAAATGCAGTCGGCATGAAGGTGAACAAATATAAGCCAAGAACTAACCTTACTTTTATCTAATTCAATGGCAAACTCGGCATACCCTTTCTCAAAGCAACGTACACAAGAAGAATATTTTAATCTGAGCGACTATATTCTGTTAACATTAGCCAGAACGAATTTGTTTAATACCACAGGAAATAAGCACTTCATTTTCATTTTATAATTCCATTAAATTCCCTGAAACATTCCCTGAAAAATGTCAGCACAATATTTTTAATACGTCCTTACCTTCAATGCGCGATTTCGGTGCTTCGACAGATAATTTAGGTTATAACGAGTTTCCCCAATCTAAATAAGACTGACAAATTTCGTATTTGACAAACCAAATCTATCTAAAGCAACCATAAAAATAACTTTAAAATTGCTTTAGATATTTGCATAGTATATATGTCCATATGAGTGAAATGTAAAATATAGATATAAATGTTTTAATAATATTGCACCAACCAAAATGTTTTGATGTTTATCTATATCCGTAAATTATTCAGTAGCTTTTGGGAAAGTACTTACGAAGCTTGTTTTTTCAGTTTCACAAAAACAAATATGCTTCTCAAAATGACAAAAAGGTAAATTTTCATCATGTAAATACGCTCCAAAGTCCAAGGTAAGCAATTTCATATTCCCCCGTAAACCTTGTATTGATAAATCGGTAACATGTGATGTGGTAACTATGTTAGTGATACAACTTAATAACTGCTTCAAAAAATGTAGGCTTACGATTTTATGACAACAGTTGTTATTGGTTTTCCATTGTAAATACCTCTTTTCCATGAAAATAGGATTTATAAAAGCGTATTTTGTAGCTGAGGCTTGTACTTTCATGTTCATGACAAAAACGGAGGCATAAACTACTTCACTGATACTTAACTAAGAATCAAACGAATACATAATTCGATTTAAAAAAATTGTTTTTTCTTCTTTACTGCAGACCTGACATTGTACCGTAGACTTTACCCTATATTAGCCATTACGCAATGTTGCATTGGGATTTACTTACAAATACACGTTAGTCCATATCGACTAAGCTACTGACTCAAACTTAACTATGGCTTATGCCGTGAAGGAAGGCTTTATGAAATATAATTGTTACAAGTTACGGTATTGACGACGACGTATGTATATCCGTGTAATGTTTGGAAATTTTAAAAATAATGCTTACTGGGGCTGCTTTTAATATGCAGGACTTTTGATTTTACCAAAAACATTTTTAAATTGACTTGAGTAAATTAACAAAATTGACATGACTAATATTTTTAGCTATCTCCATTATCTATTCATTTCTAAATATGCTATCGATATTTATGCTATCTAGCGAAAGTAAGCATAGTCTACTGATGGATTCAGAATGAAATATACTTTATCAGATGCGGTTTTTAACGCTTAATCGAGAAGATAATGAGGTATTTGTAACTAGCAAAAGATATTTCATGCTCATGCACTGCCAATATCATGCTTTGGGAAAATTTTAAATCATTTAAAACTCTCTGAAATACAATGAATTCTATAGTTAAGTGTTAATAGTTATGAACTAGAAAGATACTAATGTTACATTGCTTTTGGGTGAAGTTTCAACATTGAGGATGTATAATTCTCTTGTAAATTTTTTTGCGTGGTTTATGCACCTTCTGTAGAGCAGATATGTTCCTATAACCCTGTCAGGACGGTTGTAGTCTATTAAAAGAAGTAAAAAACGGTGATATGTTGGAACCAGGAACTTTGGATGACTGTGGTATGCCTGTAAGCAATACGTTCAAGTTTTCGGTAAAGAAAAATAGTATTTTTTTGAACTCTAAAATTATGGAATCAAAGCTATAAATCCTTACTTCTAAATAAGCTTTTCAAACAATAATTTGTAAAGGAAGATGTATTTTGTATAAATATTTTCTCGTACATTAGCAAGCTTAACAAGAATTTGGCATCCATCATATGACAATTATATGCTAAAGCACTTCTTCATAAAGACATAATTTTTAGTTACGATAGCCTTCCTATTATAACTGCCTTCTTATTATAACTGCCTTCTTATTATAACTGCCTTCTTATTATAACTGCCTTCTTATTGTAATTGAAGGGCTCTGTCATGAATTGTAATAAAAAACATAGCAGATAATCATCTTACTAGCATTATTGGTTTATTGATCCAAAGTAGTTCGTTTCGTAAACCGAACTAAATGAGCAGGCGAGCTGGTCGGCTGTACAGAGCATCAATTCTGTTTCAGCTAAACTAGCACTATCCACACGTTCATTA
>JAQIXX010004879.1:0-15165 GCA_034700605.1 Willowsia nigromaculata
GTCGCAGTACTGGACACCGCCAGAATTTCTTTCATCGTAGCTCTTGAAAGTGAACTTCTTTTGGAAGTGCCAAGTGACCGAACCGTTGTACGGATTTTTGTATTCCATCGTGTACGCCGTATCACAAGGGTCTCCTTCACTGACAATGAGTGTCAGTCTTGGAATCACTCCCTCGTTGAAAGCGATGACAAAAGTGCGATAGAACTTGGAAGTTGTGTATTTTTGGATGAGCGTCTCCAGGAATAAGGACTCATACTCCGTGTCTTCCATGAGGGTCCCATTTTTCCGGAAGGTGATCCAGCCGAGGGTGTCTTTAAGGAGCTGCACCCTCTCAGGGTCAATTGCTATGTCGGAGGGGGCTCCTTTCCCTCGGGGATGATGACAATTGCACAGAGTAAAAATGGAAGCAGCATGATTTGATGAATAGATCAGCTACTTGAAAATGTCTTTATATAAAATATTGCAAATTGCTGACCTATAAGAACATCAGAATGCTCATGCATTGTAAATGGAATTAGCATTATCGAAAAAAAAACCGGAATTGCAACGATGAGCAAGTGATTTAGCCATTAGCGTTTCGATGGTAGCTTATCTGTCAGTAAACCATCTTCAATTCATCACAACTTGATGACTTCATTACAACATGTAAGACATAGTATGGTCAAAATGTAGGTGACAGTTATGAACCATTTTATTTGAAAATTACTCTTGCCTCTTCATGGATAACATTATCTTATATAACTTATATAACGCTGGAAAAGTTCATGAAAGCAAACTGTATTTGGATAATTTTGTAACGTACGGTTTAATTGAAATATTGAATATTTAGTAATAAATTATATTAATTTTTAAATAGAATTATGAGTTAATATGCATAAAAATAAATTCATCATAAGGGTAAAGACAACAAAAATACAATTGTACTGGACTAAGTTTTAAGTCATCATCGTTTGTAGGGGAAACCTATGCGCAAATAATAGATTTACAAGTATACAATATTTGCAATTGCAAATACTGACACGAAGCTTTTAAAACTCTTCAAGAAGTTATACCTTTAGTCAGATATAATCTGCAGTTTGGATCAGTAAAAGTTTTAATTACATAAAATAAGTATTTCTTACAAAAGTTCTTTTAAACCCCATATATGATAAGCTAATGTGTTGTTTGTATCTTTTATTTGACATAATTGAGATTTGATACTGCCATAAAATTACTGCGATTTATGCTATCGTTTAAGTTGCAGTGTTTATTACCTCTAAAAGTGTGATTGTTGTCTATTACGTAACGTAGACAACTGATTAAGTATTTATTTAAGTAAAGATGTTATTTTTGCTAACATTTATGAAACCAACAGCAAATTATATCGGATAGTTAAAGGTAAGCGATAACAAAAACTCGGTGATTAGAAACCATCCCTAATCCCGGGTGTTCCCACACATAATTCTTAGTAAAGGAATTTTTTACTATCACGAGTTTGGAGGCACATCACGAAGTAAGTAACCATCGTTGATCCAACCTGAAATAAAACAAGCAATCTATAACAACACATTTCAGAATGAGTACGTGAATTTTACGCTGCCTTTCTTTATTAACATAGAACGCAATAAAATGAGAATTTGTATTATAGATTGGACTTACGTTCCATAGGGTAGAATATGTGATAATAAATCTATTACCACAACTTATCCCAATGTCACGGTTAAGAACCCTTGCGAGTGCTCTTTGGTTTTGCTGGTACTCAAGATCTGAAAAGCTATGTACGCTTTCCGCCACTTCTGTCCAGCTTATAAGTGTGCTTATCCATGAATTCCAAACAATATATTTGTGTGAATATTACCTCACCAAATGCAAAAAAAATGTGCAAATATTTGAAGAATACCTTTGTGCAAACATCAGCCGCAAGAAAAAACACCACAGTCTGAACAAATAGGTATTGCAATATGGCTATTTTTAGCATCACATTTGTCGTTGTGAGAACTTCATCCAACGTTGTCGACATATATAGTAGATATACGGCCACCCAGATTGCGAACGATGAACCAAACGCCTCATTAACAAGTTGGCATAGTTTGCTCATGCTCAGGTACATTTTGCGTACTTCCGACCAGGAGATTTTGTTTCTCGGCATTTCAAATGATTGGGATTTGTTTCTTATACCAAACACACAGACAAATAGTGATTGATCTATTGATTCTCGGTGATCTGCTTCGTTTGTGTAGTCATTCATTTCATTTAGAAGATAATGAATTGTTTGTGGGATTGAAAAATAATGCTTTGTAAAATACCACTGCTCGCTACAAAACCAGGACGAAAAGATAAAGAAACTATTTTTTTCAAATCTAGAAATTTTTAATTTAAAAAAATCAATATGGTCTTTACGTCAATATTCACGCTATATATATCTGTTTGCTTTAAATGCGCAAAGCCAAAAAACAAAAACGCTATTAAAATTTACATATTTTCTTCAATCTGCCAAGTATGATAAACCGTACGAAACGACATGCCTTACTCTTTTCATGCGTATCTGTATAACTGGATAACTTATCTATGTATATTAAGAAATGATCGAAAAAGCACGACAAGAATCTGGTTCCAGCCCTTATACTACAGGCGTAGTCTACAATCGTTCTTGTTATGTTTTGCCAATTTATAATATCTAAATTAAAGGTCACGCATATTGAAAACTCGATGAATTTTAAACAAGCATATAACCCTTGTCAAAATTAGAAGAGTTAAAACACAATTCCATAAAAGGCCCTCTCACAGATAATCATATTGGATACGTTCCTATTCCACTATGCTTTTACCACAAAAATATATATTATCTATTTGTTTTTTTACAAAAGAAATTTGCTACACTTGCATACGGCGAAGTCCTCATACTAGATGATTTTGTTTCGCTAGGTGATGAATTCATAGTGTTTATAATTTATTTAAATGTAATCAACGCCAGGATGAAGAAGTAAAGAAATTGCAAGTTTCAACTAAAGTGTTGTTTTGTAGTTTAAAAAATCAATACTGTCTTCACGTTAATATTCAGGCGATATATAATTGCTTGAAAGGAAAAAAGCCAAACAACAAAAAGTTAATTAAAAATTGTTGGTAATTTTCTTTCTTCATAAAAGCATCCAAACATCTCTTTACTTATTCACTTTATTTTTTTCGGAATATACTAATGTTTACATCTTGATGAATTTTAAAAGACGATTGAGTACTTTTGCAAACTTTGATATTTAATACATGGTATTATAGAAAATGTTTTCATTAATTTACAAAAAATGATGGTTAAGGAACTTTTTTACAGTTTATCCTGCCTCTATCTTAAAAACTTCATGCACATATCCTCTGCTACTACACGATACTCATTTTCAATCTCAAAGAATTTTACAATTTATAAGAGAGTACATTACTATTTACTTTTGAAATCACTCTCAATATTCTGTAGCCATTCATTCAACGCAAGAAACCTATTTGGATTCAGGATCCTAACATTTCATTAAAAAACTTGGGTTTTGATCTTTGTTGAGAAACCTTATTCAGTCGTATTATGTGGTCCTACTGATTAGTGCCAAATTTAGTGAACACTTATTGTAATGTTAACTGGCATACTTAACATTGTTAAGTATGCCAGTAATCATTATAGTTGATGTGAACCAGAAAGATTTCCAGGAGTTTGGGATGCATGCGCATATCTGATAAAATGGGAAATTCCAGTTCAAATTTATACATACAAAATATGCATATTCCTATCATGATATAATTATTGTCAGTAAGTTACCTGTTGTAAAAATATCATAAAAATATTACTCATATGTTCATCAAATCAAATAAGCTTTCCTAGAAAAGCATATTCACAATAATATTTCCCTTTCATGTATGCTAACACAGTTAATTTAAAACGAATTGCTTCGGCTTGTAACTAAGGGATCATCGATTTAGTACGTAACGCTAAAAAAATCGATTTTTCAGACCCCCAGCCCCATGTCACGCCTTAAACAAAGGATAGGGGGTACCCTTTAACATGGGATGTCACAAAAACTCAGATTCTCCAATCTTAGGCTGTTACGTACTAAATGGATGGTCCCTAAACACAAAAGCGAAAGGTGGAAATTTTTAATTTCCAGCCTTCTTTCCGTATGGTAATGCATTATTTAAAATATGTAGACATGCAAAATATTATTAACAAATGAAAAATAGCTCGGTATGCACTGTTGTATGATTTATACTGTCTTTATTCATGAGTATATGTTTAATATGTAGATACAATTTTATTTCTTATAATTCAGATTATCCTAAAACTATCAATAATTTAACTAGTTTGCTAATTTTGTTAATTTTCAAAATAAAGCTTGAATAATATTGAGTTTGTCATTGGTTCTTTTAATTTTTATGCGTTGTAAGCATCTGTATTATTAAATCAAGATTTAGGTCATGTGCTTGTGAATGAAGTTCATTTCCTTTTCGTCTTCGCTGCCGTAAGGTTTGAAGTGCTTGATGGATTGGAGTTCTTTTGCTGTTATCTTCAGTGTCACTGTTAATTCCTAGCGAGAGAAGATAACTGACGACATTAGTATCATACCCTTTACCTTGGTCGTAGACAACCGCCAGATGAAGTGCATTCTGGCCAAAATTATTTTGTAGTTTGTAGTTCTCCCCATGACAAACAAGAGCTTTAAGTACTGTGACACTTTGCCTTCCACGTACAGCACAAAGGAATAAATTGTTCCCATTTTCATCTAGCTCATTCACAATGGACTTGATAAGACTTAGCATGCCTAATATACTACTAGTAAAATTTTCCCCATCTTCCCTCAATAAAGAATGTAAAGGGCTCCACCAGTTAGAATTTTGTTTGAATATGTCTAATGCTTTACAATCCAGAATGAGAAATTGGCACAGGTCATGAAAGTCTACTGCGGACA
The DNA here is from genome assembly GCA_034700605.1 of Willowsia nigromaculata. Classification (NCBI taxonomy): domain Eukaryota; kingdom Metazoa; phylum Arthropoda; class Collembola; order Entomobryomorpha; family Entomobryidae; genus Willowsia; species Willowsia nigromaculata. The sequence goes on from JAQIXX010004879.1 coordinate 4,923, forward strand.
TATACGAAATTGCTAGATGCACTATATTTTTTCTGGATTTTGTAACACGTATGTTAGCTCCTTCTTTTACCAAAAGTTTTATCAACTGCAAGTCAACTTTTTCTGCAATTGTTGGACACTCTAGGGTTCCAGTATTATCTTTTTCTTTAAGAATTTTCTTATCGATCAAGACAAGCCTTTTTATCATTGACTTTCGCTTAGCTATATTATCTTCTGATTCTCCATAAGTGTTACTAACGCATGAATATACAATAGATTGATTATGTATTGGGAAAATTTGTACAAGGTAATTAAACATTTTATTATCATTTTTGGCTATGGCACTTTCAAAAGGTGATTCAATGCTAGCTAACATTTCACTAGTAAAAAGGCTCAGATCGAAGTTCAAAGAATGTTGAAAAAACTCAAAACATTCTTTCACAGTTTGTATGGTTGAGTTTTTTACCGCTACGCTAAAAATTATATACCATCTTTCTACCAGCAAAGTTGGTTCCGAAGATAACTTAGTAGTACCAAGAAAATATTTTCTATACTCCTTCAAACTTGATTTTGAAAAAATTCTTTTGAATGTTTGAAATGTTTCCAATGAATCATATTGAACGGATGTAAGAATAATCAGATAAAGAAACTGAGCTTTCAATATCGTAAACTGAGATAAGTTCTCGTGTGTTTTCATTTCATGTGTTGATCTATTTGTAAGTTGATACATTAAGAAATAAGTTACTAAAGAATTCTTGTATCGAAAAAAATCTTGCTTTTCTATCACCTGATATGCAAACGGATAGGATTTGAATAAATTTTGCACTTCAACGAGAGCTATCTTATTTTTTAAATAGTTCATGGTTACATCTAACAACTCACTTGGTAGTTGTCCGGTGAGAAGATCAGCTATGAATTTTGCTACGAAATAATCAGCAAAACTAGGATGCAAAAATTCCATTTTTGGATCCTTGATGTTTGAAGTTTTGTCACTTGCTACTAAAACTCCAAAAAACAAAAAATGCTCTATTTTCACAATTGGATTTTCAAGTATTCTATTGTTTTCTATATAACATTTTGCAACCACGGGCATTACCGCGTTCAATGCTCTCCAAGTGTGAAAGGGTTTTAATACCTGGTCTAAATTATCTTTTGTCTTTAAATCATAACCATCCCAGAACGGATTATGTGCCTCAAATCTCCAATCTAGGTATCTTTGGTACATTTTAAATGTCGCATGTTTGGTTTCTAAGTCAAAGTCATACTTATACTTCAGTTCATGTATACGATTGTGGAATGCAGCATCTTGAAAATGATTTGGTGTTAAAGCGTTAGGATTAAATATTTTAAGGCATGCTTCTGCTAAATATTTGCACATAACCGGAAGTGAAATTAAATCAGTTTCTTCACTACTTTGTAAAAATATAGCTTGATAAATTTTAATACATTCTTCTGCAAAAATTGGAAGTTTCTCGTGGTAAACTGGTAATAGTACACACTCCCAAAAGGAAATAATGAAATTTGTTTGAGCTGGCACGTCAAATCTGAGAATTGAGTAAGAAGTTTTAAACATGGTCTCTAATTTTTCTTGGTAGTGCTTTCTAGATGCTATATAAATTGTTATCTGACTTTCAAATTTTAACAAACTAGTGAAAAACGTTGATGCAAAGTCAAACTGATCCGTTTGCAGCAAATCATAATCGTCAAAAAATATCTGAATTCTGGAATTTCTTCGTAAAACGTTATTTTCTAGTATAGCCCTACCAAAAGGCGAGTCGGAAATGTACTCTATAATTAATTTTAAGCATGTTAACGAATCAAGTAGATTAATTGTAAGTGAGTACAAAGACACAAATTTTTGTATAAACACTGGTAATTGAATGTAAGTCACAATCTTATCAGGATGCTTCTGATAAGCTTGTCGGGCAAGATGAACAAGAAGAGTTGATTTTCCTGATCCTGGGGAATCACATATTACAAAGGAATTGTCAATATTATTTTCAGCAAGAGCAATAAACTCACTTTCCGAAAGTGCAAGTGCTTCTGTGCCTGAATTTTTTGTTGTGTTAACAGTGAGGCTTCGTGATATGTAGATAGGTGGAGGTGGAGGAATGGTGACCTTTGCAAGCATCATTTTGGCACAATCAGAGATTATTATATTGATGTATTCGTTGTAGTAGATGAACCCACTTTTCTCCATAATTTCCTTTATGTCTTCTAAGGTGATACCCGTTTCAGACAACTTAACAACTCGCCCTTGAAATTGAACTTTACTATAAAGTATAATCCCGTAGTTGGTAATATACGATTTTGCCTTTTCAGATCCCCTTATGTCCTGGAAACCAGACCCTTTCATTGCAGAAAAGTATTTTGATTGTTTAACTACCGTCGACTTCTTAGGCAATATTTTTGGTTTTTGTGAGTCTATGTCCTTTAAGATATTTTCCGGTTTTACCTCAACTAAAACTCTGTCTGTGTTTGGTACCTCATTTGAATCCACCTCCAGAATACAGCTGCTGGATTCACAATTTGCTTTTTGTTCACTTTTGAATGTGTAGGTTTTTCTACGTTCTCCGACTTGAAGTATTTGTGGTTTTGCAGGTATATCAGGTTTTTGAGATAGTCTTTGAGAATTTAAGGTGGATACTGACGTTTCAAGTTCCAGCGAGCAGGAAGTTTTCGTCTGGTATAAAAATTCAATATTGACTCATAAATTTAATGAAATCAAAATGTTTACAGTAGACTGTATTGTTATGAGGCAAGTCATTACCTGTTTTTCACAACGTTCATTTGTTAGTTTAAAAGCTACTGACGCGTTAGACTCATTTATTTGCATTATATTGTTCCCGTTAATAAGCAAACTGGCATTTTCATAGATTGAAGATTTCTTATCTTCTGTTCGTGCTAAGTCATCGGTTCCAGGAAAGGATTCATTTATCCTATATAAAGTATTCGGGCTTTCGACTTGTTGTGTATTGGGTTGTTCTGGAGTACACATAAAGTTGAAGTGAGTTGATAGAATTGTTTGGGCTGTTGGCCGATTATCAGTCACAGATGATATCATTTCTCTGATTAAAATCATCCAATCATTTGCAAAAGACACGTTTGTAAGTTGTGGCTGGCCATGACGAATATGGTACACTCGATCTCCGGGACTCCCAAATGGATGTAATCCTTTAGTCAGGACAAAGTAGTAGATGCATCCAAGTGAGAATATATCACTTGGCGTTGTCTAAATAATATTGGGGTACATAATTTATTGCTCAGATATAACTTATTCTGTAATATTCATACACATACGTACATGGCTGAGATTTTTACCGTTTTGTAATCTCTGCTATTATTAATGGGGTCCTCTGCCATAAGTTGAAGAATTTCTGGAGCCATCCAATCAACTGTACCAACGACACCTGATATACTGACACATGACATGCCTTCTGGAATCTCCTTAGATAATCCAAAGTCCGAAATTTTAACTTGCTTAAGTCGATTTAAAAGTATATTTCTAGGTTTTAAATCACGATGTATAATTTTATGGGAATGCAGATATGCTAAACCCTTTGTGCACTTCCAAAGAACTTCTGTAGGTGGTAAATCTACCAGCCTAATTTTAATTTCGTCATGCAAATTTATAACGAAAAGTTCCAGCGCAATATACAAGAAATTTTGATTGACTTCAGCGTAGAAATATCTGACTATATTTTCATGTTCATCAAGTCTCCGTAAAAACTCAACTTCTTTCAAGGCCCTGTCTAAATCGGTTTGTACAAGATTTAGTACTTTAACTGCAATATCTCTGTCGTCAAAGCGGCCCTTGTAAACAATAGATCCAAACCCACCTCTTCCTAACACACAGTTAGTATCTAGTGAAATTAACCCATAATTTCGTAACCCTTGGCTAGAATTCCGTAGGATTTTAAGAGCACCAGTTTGTTTTGTTTCATCTAAAGCGTTCTTTAAAATGTCGTAAGCACCTACTCGGGTTGGTAGAATATCATATAGCAATTTAGATTTCTCTAAATTGTGCAAATTTTCCTAAAAATATTTAAAAGATTTTTGGTTTAAAAAAGGTTTAATTAAAGTAGCCAATTTAATTTCTCTTTTTTTTTAATTGTACTTTCTTACAAGCCTGCTTTCGTCATCCTTTCCAAGAATATTTGCTGATACCAATCTTGAAACCAAAATCACATTACACGTAGTATTTTTGATTAATTCAACGAGATTCTGCTGAATGTGATCACGTTGCCAAGGTTCCATTTTATGACGTTAGAGTAATCCAATTTCTAGTAGTTCTAAAAATATTCTAACAGTTTTGACATTTTCAACAATAATCTGTAATGACCCACTGATTGGAAAACAAATTTAGGCATTATTTTTTAATAGTCTGTGAAAATTCAGTTTCTGCAAGCTGCAATCTGAGTGAAAAGTATAACAAGACTAATGCAACTAAATCCCGTTGATTTATGAATAGCAGTGGAAGCCTAAAGATAACATTATCTTGTTTATGTGTATACTCCCGGCTGTGGCAGAGTATTGGTTTATGCATATCAACATCATTTTACTTGAATACTGAAAGTATTTCATGCCTCAATGATGATAAAACATCATATGTGTATGTATGTAAGCTGCTAACAATTATCGCGCGTGTTGCGTCAGGTATCATGAAATGATAATGCGAATCTTCTGTGATAATTGAAGGGAGACGTATTGGGCTTTATGTTTTTGTAAAATACCCAACCTAACAAATTCTTATCTCTGACAAAAATTCAATATGATATGTTTTGAATTGAAGCTTTTACGATTGGTTGTTTGCGTAAATATATCAAGTTGACTGATCTCAAAATCTTTGCAAATTTGGATTACATTACAAGAGCATCCTGTATAATTGTTGGATTAGCCATTATTTAATGTTAGTAAATTCATAGATCGTTTCTCTGGTGGCTTAGAATATGTCGATAAATTAGATAGAACGAGGATTAAAAGACTGACTTTTACAATTTCGAATGAAGAGGATTAAAGTACAATTAATTTAAAGATTACAGTTTGGCTTATTTGTATGTTATATTTTTTTGAAAGGTAAAATTTAAATTGTGGAGTTCCTGACTGATTGTATTCCCCCATCAAAAATTGTTGATCAGCTTACGCACGGCTTAATTCTTGAGCTCATTATGAGTCATTAAGAAGCTTATAATTTAACGCCTCGCGAATCACATTTATATTTTTAATGCATTTACGACCACCTCAAGCAATGTCCTCCATAAAGCGTGTATCGCTCTCTGTGTCCAGTTATGCAATTGATAATACTTAACTAAATTCAATTTGTTTTTGTCTTATCGTAATTACGAATTACCAATTCAAACTTGAAGTAGCAAGGCTGCTCCTTTGTCCGTTTAAATAAGTACGCATTTTCTCATTTTGTCAACTTGAACTTTTGAATAACATGTACTTCACAATGTCCAATGTATAAACATGTTTTTATAAAGAGCAGTACCAAGTAAACTATTTAAACCTTGTTGAAATAAATAAGTTACTCGGGTAAGCAAGTGCTGAAATGTAATTTATTTTCAAGCACCAACGTTTCAATCTATTCCATACATTCTCATCAGGGTGGGAAGAAAATTGAACAATAAGAATAGCAAAAGAGATTTGAACGCAAAGGAAAATTTCGATTGCAATTTAATGTGACGAAATATTGATAACAATGAGTCCAAAAACTTGTGTAGGTAGTCACGGGCACCTTCCTCTTTCTTGTTCATAAGATTTTAACTTTGAATCGCTTCTACCCTACAAGTGGTTTTAGTCATATTACAATACGCACTATTAAAAACTGCTGATATCCAATTATACTAAATGTGAAAATTATACAATTTCTACAAGACTAAAAAAAGTATGTTCATATTTGTTTTCCTATTTTCAAATACAAATGATCTCTATTGATTTGATCTCTATCACGATTAGCTTTGAAGGGAAATATCATGGGAGCTTTTAAATGGCTATAAAATTAAACATTAATGAATCTATTTTGTAACTAATAAGCTTTACTATACTAAACATACCACACCAAATCGCTAAGGCCTACAGTTATGTTGTGTGAGAAAAACTTAATCGTAAGAACGTAATGACCAGGATATAAAATGTACTGGAAGAGTTCAAAGTTCAAACATTGTATTGCTTCTAGGCGCCAAAAATAATATGTCTTTACGTCGATTTTTACGTTATATATGTATCTGGCTGCTTGAACCGAGTTTAGTCGAGCAACCAATACTTTGTGCATATCTACACATATTAGTATATACATCGCGTGAGTAATTAAAGGCAGCAAAATTTACATTACATACGTATACATCCGTAATAACTGGAGCACTTGTTTTCATAATTTGTATTTAAAAGGTTCGAAGAAAACATGATAAGAATATAAATTTGCAATTTGTTTTCTTACACTCTCTTCTGTAATATTTATTTATACGACAAAGGTTTACATAAAAACTCTTACATATTGGCAAAGAATTAATTTAAGACCAGATAGCTCTTTTTAAAGTGGAAATTTATTCAACACATTTATTCCATTAAATGCTTGTTCGATAGATGATATATAATCGTATATAAAAAGTAGGTGTGCAAGTAACAATACCATAGTGAATATTTACTTAAAAACTTAATATTTTAAAACATAACATTGCTTTATTGCTTTGAACTTAAGAAAGTGAATCAAAATTGTCTGTGGGCCAATATTCACGTTATATTTTACTCGTTGCTGGAAATGAGCTATGGCTTCAAATCCGAATGTATGCAAACCATTTTAGGGCATCTGATAAACAATTGAGAGCTACAGAAGTTAATTTTTACATAATGGTTTGAGCACTTGTATTAAATAAAAATCATTATTATTATTGTCATCATTATTCATAAAAATCGTCAATTTCGTTTTGACTTAAGTTTCGAAGCAAATATTTGCTAATTCTGAATCTTCTGGTTATGATGACACCTGTAGTTAAAAGATCAAGTATTATGATGGCACCGAAAATTCCGGTTAAAACGAAAGGTTAGGCCGAAACGCATTAAGATTTACAATTATTTTACAGTTATGGTTTTAAAGATCATTTACAATATCCAGAATTCGGATGTATGCTTAGCGCTCATCCGGCCATTCCTAGTACACAATAACCCATCATTTTCCAAAATTCTTGAAAATGTTTTCTGTAATGGCATTAGTAAATTACCGATATTGTGCAATAATACACACCCTCTTTTAAAATCTATTATGCAAATTAATTTATAATTTGTTTTCGAAAGGGATAAAGTGACTAATTTAAGAAGAAAAGAGCGGCGCGTGATAATTTCCATTTTCTTTTAATGAGCTCTTTTTGTACGCGTAATCTAGAAAACTGAAATTACTGTTGTTAATAATAATGTCTCATGTCTCAACCAATGATTTTGGTGCCTCACTGATTTTAGGGAAGTTATTGAGCCCTGCAGACTTTTTCCAATAAACGTGTAATTTATTTATCATTGAATCACCAACAAAATGTATTAATTATAAATATTACTTAACATTTAAAACCAAATTTTCACCCATGCTTCTATCGCTAATTATTTAATTATTTTATGTATAAAAAAGTTACATTTAACTTAAAATGAGATACACTAACTAAGTACCAATCATTGTTTTGCACATTTGTTTTATATTTGCTTGCTCTTTTACGTAAAATGTTGTTTAAAACCTAATGTTGTCAGGTAACTTCTTCCGTTATTAGGATTTTCCTGCTGAGAATTATGTTCTTTGAAAAGGTATAGAAAGCAGTTCCCAAAAAATACTTTAGCTATAATGTATTAGAGTTTTAATTATATTATAATATAATGTTTCAAGATTTAATAACACCTTATAATAAAGTACGATTATAATGAAATACACGATTCTAGACAAAAGCCTTTAAGATCGTCACACTCTGCTAAGCAATTTAAAAACTTAAGTTTATATGTCAAGTCCCATAAATAAAAGATGGGTAGACAAAACATACATTTGTAAGATATGTTTTTTGGTAATAATTATAAAATTTGGAGTTAAATTTTATTTGACAATAAAAGTACACACCTGATAACATAAACAACCGTTTTGTAAATTTTCTATGGTGTTCCCTTACAATTGCCTAGTAAGTGGTATTATGCTTGCTAACTATACCCATGACAAATGATGAAATAAATTCATCATCGTGGAACACCATTCCAACCTGAAATATGATCAAACAGCCTACTACAACACACTTCACAACAATATGTACATAAAACACCGGATTTTTATGACCGTAACAAAACTGGAAAAGATAGAATGGAATAATATGTGATAATAAACTTATTACCACAACTTATTCCAATATCATGGTTAAGTACCCTCATTCCAGACACTTTTTCAGTCACACGATTTATATAGAATAAAGTATTGCCTCTACTGCTGGAAATGTGTGACAAGTAATGAAACTTGTGATAAAAATCCCTGTGCGCAATAAACAACGAAGGGCAAATAAAACATTACATACAAAAATTGCTGAATAAATGTACTTCATAAAAAATTACAATATCAATGTTGGTTATTCCTTCCATTCGGAACATCTGTTCCCACTTAGGTTTTAATAAATTTGTTTCTATAATCAACTAGTAAATTCGAAATAAATTTTAGTCGATGTGTCTCCTGGATGCAATTGGTAGATGCAACAGAATCTCAGAGAGAAAGTATGAAAATATGTCTTAGTGATCTCTTGCATAAGTAATTTAGCAATCCGTTTACACTAAACTCTAAAAAATATTTTTTTAAATCAGTTCTGCATTAATATTTAGTATTACGTATGTAATATTAATTTTCTCAAAAATTACATAATTTTAAGTTTCAAGTTATTGCGATTTACCTTCATTGATTTGGAAGATATTTTCCTGTACTAGGATGTTCACGCAGCGATAATATAATGTAAGACTGCTGGTTTTATCATGTTGAATATAACCTTATGACTGATGACAGAAACAGTTTTTATCAGATATTATTTTGAAGGTTTAGGAGCCAAATTACTCTTCCAAGCCGCTGATACCTCTAGTATGTAGATAAGTAAATAAGTCTGTTAGTTATAAGGATAGTGTGTTATTTATGTTAACATTTATATAGTTTGCAGTAATATTACTTCGGACAATTAAGGAAAGCAATAACATATACTCAGTGAATTAAAATGCCTTCTGGTGATGTTCGTGTACAGACGCCATTGTTACAGGATTATTTATGATCACCTGTCTGAATACAGATGACAAAATATGTTACCATTGTAGATCCAACCTGGAAAATAACCAAACAGTGTACTTACTGCCACACATTTCATGAACATTTTATCTACCTAACAGTAAAGTTTGCATGAAGGTAGAAGGCACAACGTTGAGAAGTGGTGCCCGGTGCAGTACTTTATTGCCCTAACTGAACATTGAAACACTTACGTTCCATAGGGTAGAATATGTGATAACAAATCTGTCACCACAACTTATTCCAACGTCACGGTTCAGAATCCTCGCCATTGCCGTCTGCTTTTGCTGACACACGACCTCTGAAAAGCTATGTATGGTTTCCGCCACTTCTATCCAGCCTATGAATGTATTCACCTATAATTTCAAAGGGAAAGGTGTGTGTGACTATTGGTTAGATATTGAGTTCACAGTACTCAAATATAGATTAAAAGAATGAAGCATACCTTTCTGCATATATCAGCAGCAATACAAAATACCAGGCTTTCAACAAATAGGTAGTAAAATATGATCATTTTTAATATCACATCTGTAGTTGTGAGAACTTCATCTAGTGATGTCGACATATATAGTATATATATCGCCAAGCATAGGGCAAACGATGAACCAAACGCCTCACTAACAAGTTTGCAAAGTGTGCAGATGTTCAGGTACATTTTGTGCATTTCTGACCATGACTTTATTTTCAAGTGACGCAGCTGATTTTGGCTGGTTTCCCCCATTCCACACGTATGTGAATAATGGCTTGTCCATTGTACCTCGATTTGCATCGGTGGTATTTTCGTTTATTTCATTTAGAAGAATTTGAGAGAAAAATTCGGCCGAACTCCAGACAGTCAGTACAGTCATCAGCAGCAACAAATACACGTAAGATGCCAGAAAAAATTCCTTTATGTACTGTGCTCAGAAGCATAAGTTGCTACATGAAGTGGCAGCGGACCAGATGATTTTTGCTTGGGTTCTGCAATGTCATCAGACTGATGGCCAA
>JAQIXX010004880.1:0-15163 GCA_034700605.1 Willowsia nigromaculata
CACATGCCAAATGATTTTGTGATAGGTGAAATATTAAAGAATAGGACAAATCCTAAAATCTCGTTCTCTGATCATTACCATATATGGTTTCACAAAAATGTTTTAGTGATATTTTGAATGTTGAATGACTCATCTTTGCAATGTATCTCTAAACCTTCAAAGCGTTTGAATTGAAGTGTAGCGTCAGTTGTCAAGTTGTCGGTCTGCTTTGCAAAAACGAAATCGAGGATTTATTGGTGCAGTGGTATTGTAAATAGTGCAGTGCAAAAACTTGCATACTAAATATTTAGTTTCGATTAAACTAAAAATCAAAATATTTATTTATAAAAGTAATATGGCAGGGAATAAGGAAACAAGTGCTACTTTAGCGAAAAATAATGAAAAAGAAAAACGGAACTGCCTTGGAGCTTTGGCCATCTTTCCAATTGAGGTATGTAGATCTTTTTAATGCTTTAATCGATATGCTCTCTGTAATACTCTGTATCATTTTCTAGATGGATAATGTACAAAAAGCGTAATTAAAAAATACTTTATGAATAATAGATATGGGAAAGCGTTTTGGAAAGAGTGGATAGTCCTCAAGATGTGAGAAATTTCTGCAAAGCTTGGGAGTTTCCAGATTGGGATACTATTCTCCACAGGACTAAAGCATCATGGCTGTTTGATGAAGTAAATCAACTGCTTAATTTAACATTTTGCATTATAGCACCAAGTTATCATAATAAATGGAATAGAGTTTTGTATTTTTATTCCTACGTATTTATACTTCCTGTAGGTATTTCCTCTCGTATTTCCATTTTTTTCTACTAAAAAGCAAGTTCTCACTTGTCGTCTTGTGTGCAAGCGGTGGTGTAAAGCAGTTGACCACTTTCTAGAAAGCAATCCTTGTCGTCGCCCAGCTCAGCCTTCGTCCTCTGGTCCCAACAGTGACATGCGGCTTGGACCACTCACCAAATCTTTGCGCGAGAAAGGCCTCCTTCACAATTCAATTCAATCGCTTGATAAGAACTCAAATCGAATTGTCGGAAGATCTGCTCATTTCTCCTCATCTCACGAAACTGATTTGACGGAATTCCTCATCCCAGCCGGTCGCCACATTTGGGATTTTCGTGTAGAGATTCGTGAAAATAGTCCCCTTGAATTATTTTCCCGTCTCATGGTGTACCTGACATTTGTTCCGAATTTAAAACGCTTGGAATTGTCTGGAGAGACCACTCTCGTGATAGAGAAAACAGTTGAAGAAAATAATCGACAGCTCCGAAATGCAAATCTCTCATTACCTGAGCTACCCGAACTGGAAACCATAGACGCTACCGTGTTTGGCCAATACCGTGATGAAATCATGGAAATTCTTCTCTCTGCCTATTCCTCAAGTCTTCGCCGATTAACCCTTTACTGCTACACAATCCCAACTACCAATACCTCCATTAAGCTAGAAAGACTCACAGAACTTTTAATTTCAATCGACGATGATAAGCAGATGAAGTCCCTGTCACATCTCAACTTACCCCATTTACGCCGTCTAAACATCTTCATTTTACGCAATAGCAACCGTGGCAGATTTCCAGACTTTACGAAAATTTTCCAAACAATTAACACTTCATTTTCGAGAAGTCTGCGTGCGTTACTCATAGAATTTCCAGTGACATATTCTCCCATTCAATGGAGTCAACAAGATGTCCTCCCAACTCTCCACCTACCTAACCTAAAAACATTGGAACTTAAAGAAGCCACCTTCCACTCCTTCAACTTTTTAGCTCATCTCACCTCTCTCGAATATCTGCACTTGTCCAGGTACCGTTGGGGTCACCACATTGGAATGGGGCATCACTATCAAGAAAATGAAACAAGTGGTCCAGAGGTGAATGAAATATTAGATATGAAGCAACTTTTGGACAACCCCTCCGCAAGTTCGGATGCATGGTATCAATCAAACGTGTGGAAGGTGCTACCCAGACTGAAAGTATTTACATTAAGTAAGGCAAGTAATTCAAGAGCTCCAGCAGCAAATGCAGAAAGGTGCTATAGAAGACCTGCAGCCTTATAAATTAAAGTTCAATTTCCTGCTTACAAAACAAACAAATCGAGGTGTGTATTATCATCTATAATTTATTTCAATAAAATAGACTTTTATTGCCGAAGTTTAATGAGCAATTACAAATTCAGAAATATTTAGGATAAATACAGCATGTGAAAATAAAATCTTCACTTTTAAATGTGCATAAATTCCCCGGAAGTAGCTCCACACTTGTACCACATCTTCTCATCAACAATGATTTTCATAAAACAGAGGGGACAACTATTCTTAACAGCAGTGTTCAGTACTCGACGCTGATAAATAAACCATTTGGTGATGCATTTTTCACAGAACATGTGCTTACACTTGAGAACAGTCGGATTTACATAGCCATTGTAGCAAATTGCACAATCATGTTCTTTCCTATAGTTATCATCTCCAGTGATGTTGGCTATAGATAAGAAGGAAGATGAGGTGTGTTTATTGCTGCCAAAGAGCATTCCATAGGCTTCCCACCAATTCAAAACTCGTTTCCTGAGGGCAACACAACTTTTACAGATAACATAGAGGATTGCGATGAGATAACCAAGCAATTGGAAGATCATTGGCCAGGTGGAGTACGCCGTGGTGAAATGGAGGAACCAGGATGGCGTGGGCAGGAGAAGTCGGTACATTTGTGAAGTCATCTCGATAAAATAGTAGATCTTGCTCTGAAATTATAAACGATAGATAAAACTACTATGTATTATCCAAATGCTCAATTGGATAACTAAGTATGTACCTATGCATTTAATTGCTCTCACCCTTTTCGAATACTCTAGTACATGGCTTGGTAACCCAGTGACCAACATTTTTATAAGGATTGTTGCACACTTGACAGTAAAGTCGGTTAGATTTATATAATAAACCAAGGCAAAGCAATTTACATGGCTTCTCGTCGGCATGAACATCAATCTATTAAAACGGAGAGCGAAAGTCATTAGCCGTTTGAAACAGAATTGCAAAAATAATATGATATTTCTAATAAAATTCAAATAATTTGTAATTTAGGACTTACGAATAGTACAGACCCTTATCAGCGAACCAATATTGAATCGCAGCAATCATGACTATCAAATAACCTGCATCTCTTATCATCCTCTTCCGCATTCCTTCCGCCTCCAATGCCACCTCAGATGTCAGCCTCAAGTCAATCCTTTCCAAAAGATGCTGCAACGGTAAATATCTAATTCGCCCCAATGGAGACAGACATTCAATGTTCGAGAAATGAATGAACGTGTTTAATAGGAGCCGCGCAAATAAATATGGCTCATGACATGCCCAAAGGAGGAAGCCCCAGAGAGTAGTTAATTGTCGGTTAAGTAACTGTCGGAACGTGGAGCCACCCGAATTTCCGTTTTCGTAGCATATAGCAAGGCGTGTCGGAGGAGCACAAATGGCCAGCATGGGTTTACGTGCAGCAACACCAGTTTCGGCATCGAGTGTTCGAGAGTCCACAACGAAATCGTGACCTGGGAATGAAAATAAAATATATATTGCCTTTAACATTCTTATCCTACCCGAAAAAAATCTCATTTTATGCCTTAATGTTTGCATTATGAGTTCTAACCTGCTTTGAAACGACAGTGCACAGGATTCGCAGGTTCCTTCAGTGCCTCCAGGGCATTCACTGGGCTGTTCAGCCGCTCTCTATCCCCATGCGTCACAGATTGAGTTGCCATCGTGCTCACAGTTTAATATTAACCACGAGCAATATTAAGGTTCCATCCACGATCAAGTAGCAAGTTTTACAATTACAATTATTTACACAAACCAATCTAATGCCTGTGAATTGTAAATTAAGGAGTAAGTAATTAATCCACCAGCAACTTGATGAAATGTATGCAACAAAATGCTTTAATAATGATCAAAACATTAAATTAAATTATTTCCACGGAAATCAGTTTGTGTCTCAGCAGGTGAACTTATTAGCACACGAGGCGGCTACTGAGATTGTTCGTGAGATATGGCGTAGCTCAGCTCACGTGGAAATAACACAGGATGATGTATAATGGCGGGTGAAGCTGATGCTAAGCTGCCTAGAGAAAAGTGTAAATAAGTATATGGGGAGTTCTGAGGGCGCTGAATCCGATTTTGATATCAGCTTTTGTCCACGGCCACCAGGGCGCGTACAAAATTTAACTTCGTTTTTTGAGTTTGGGACTGAAATGTCAATTATGTACAGACTTCCGCTTGCTAGACACATCTGATCTGACTAAGGTATTTTCGACATGAGGGAATTAATGAAAGTGGCCACATGACCCCTTGACCTGCTCCTTGAATGCTCTTTGAAAGACATACAACTTAGCAGACTTTTATTTATTTCTAGTTGGACCATGGTGATTCAATACTAATTTTTACCAAAATATTTTTCCACTTATCAGTGGCACCGACTCTCTTAGCATCTTAAGTATAGTTCGTTTACAAACAAAGAATTTGAAAATGAGAATGGCTGATAAGGCATTATACAGGTCAAGGATTATCCAGCAAAAAATTGTTATCATTTTCCTTGCTAGCGACCCAACTGATTACTTCAAATACCCATGAAAAGCCCATCACCACGCCAAGTTTTGAGAAGAGGAAAATACTGGATAGGAAATGTAATATTTTTGAATTCATATATATTATAGTTTTCTTTCTCTTATCGTATGTTTGAAGCTTGGAAGAAACTTACGTTTTCTTACTATCCGTAAGTTTATTGGATCTCAAGATTCCTGTACCCTTTTTAATCTGATAAAATCCAATTAAGGTGAGCACAGCAAATACGTAGCTGATGGCGATAAGTAATCCAAGTATGTAGTAAATGTAAGGCCCCTGTGCCCAAGGTGCTACAAAGCAGTAATGTTCACCATAATCTGGAACAAGTATTCCAGATATTCGACATCTACAGATTGGAAATGTGCCAAAAATGCATCATCATCAAAAATCTTTACCTTATCATAAGTTAAATTTTCTTCAAACTCCAACTTTACTTACCGGAAAGTAAAGTTAAGAGCAATTGAAATTCCAGATATGAGCAAAGGGAATAACCATCCAAAACAGGAATAAATTATAAATCTCTTTCTCTTTTTAGCATCCCCCTCATCGTTTACTCGAATGCCTTTGAAAGTCTTCCACACTTAGCGAATACACAACATAATGAGCAATTAAATTCTCATCGCTGATTTGAAAAAGCAAAACCATTAAGAAATTTAGAAACTCAAATTACTGTCATAGTTATAAACCAAAAGCCAGGTAAACGCTGCAACCATGAAGTACTGCCCACTTATACCTATAGGAAATCAAAAACGTGCAATTACTCAAATTTATAGTATCGCGTGGAAATCAAAGAGATACTTAAGTTCCAAAAAGTCAGGATTACTATTTGCAATGCAACCAATTTTCATGTCATCCTTAGCTGTGAGCAGTAGACCCAGAACATGTGCCGTTCCCAAAGACATTTGCATAAAGAACAATGACGCAGTACAGGAACATAGCGTTTTCCCATGAATATTTTGCTCTTTCCATGTTATCAAATGCACTAAAGTGGTCAGCAAATGGAATCCTGCTCCAGTGTACATACTCACCACTAGACCACAGAAACTCCGGTTGTTTCGGGCTGTTCTTTCAATAAAGCAATGGCAATACTTATGTAGTAAAACAATCCAAATGTCATTGTTGTGGAATTTTTAATTTAATATTTATTTCAGTGATACCTGAATTGTCTCATTCTTCACACAACAATAAATTATCATTCGTTCGTGTTCATTTTCATCAGAGATCACCGTGTCTATACACCAGTCCTTTGTTTCCAAAATCTCCCACGTTCGAGAAGCTCCAATGAACGCAATCTGGTTTTCTGAGACTGGGTGGAATCTAAAAGTTCGTTT
Source organism: Willowsia nigromaculata (assembly GCA_034700605.1). Lineage (NCBI taxonomy): Eukaryota > Metazoa > Arthropoda > Collembola > Entomobryomorpha > Entomobryidae > Willowsia > Willowsia nigromaculata. The sequence goes on from JAQIXX010004880.1 coordinate 5,926, forward strand.
AATGGAATTTTTCACGCTGATGCTGCCGAATAAACGTACTATTCATGTGCGTACACTCACAAAAATGTGCAGTTGTCAGCTTCCCATGACTCATATTCAATACATGGCAACGTTGGAAATGTATAAATTGGATCCACTTTTTCGATTTGTAATATTTTCCATGAGTTAACATCCATATAGCCGGGATCCCATTTTCTTGAACTCTCTACGCACTGGTTATTGTACAGCATTGTACCAAAAGGACAACATTTTGGAAGTCTTGGTCTGGCCTTGGAAAACGGGCATGTTTTCAAGTCCACAGTTGTATTGGAGCCCTCGCCACTAGTCACATATTTTAAACATGGAAGTATGTAAGAACGGAGTGGTTTGTATAAATCATGAAGAAAATAATTAATTTATAGATGTACTGGACTGCATGCACGCAAAACTCGTCCAAAGAGTAGTACTGTGCGGTTCCGTTACTGTCACCCACAGTCAGATAGCCATTGTCTGAGAAAGTGATTTCATTTCGCAATACTCCAAATACGAAGTCTTCAGGCTCGTTCGTCTCAATTACGCTCGAGTGGAAGTCGAAATCTGCCTTCGAATATGTAGTCACTAGGTCAGGATTCAAATTTTCTCCAGTCAAGCAGGTTTCCAAAGGATTATTCCAATCGAGGCTACATTACATGCATCCCATAAAATATAAAGCGTAAGTTCTCAAGTCATAGGGCGGTTATCAATCAAACTAAATATTAATATTCATGGTCTTACTAATATTCTAACAGCTTGTAATCCTGTTGTTGTGGTGAGAATGTCAGAATTAATATGGTGTCAGTTTTCCTCAGAGAAGCCAACGATGAATCTACTGTTGAGCATGGTTTTAATTTATGCTTGGATGTGTTATTGGTGACAAATGAAGAATTGTCATGATTCGTTTCTTCTTGAACCGTTTGGAATGCACAAGTTGTTAGCAGTGATGCTGTTATAGCCAGATTTATGTAAAATTTAATTAAAATTTCCGAACACGATGAGAATCTGGTGATAAGCTTACGTAACCTCATTTTATGGTTGCCTTCAAAGTTCAAACTATGTATTATTCCAAGTTTTGTGCTTAATAAATGCAATTAAAAAGATCACGGCTTCTGATGCAAATGAACAAACGATTTTTTTAATGTGTCGAAAACATTTCTGAAGAAAAAATATTTGCAGTAAAACTTGACAATCAATGTTTGCGGTTTTTTGTTAGCGTCATCTATACAATATACGCAATATATGTAACTAGTATGCTATATTATTTAAGTGTCAGCAAAACTTTCTAACTAGTAGGTATTCAAAAATACATTTTAAAAACAAATGTGAAATAGTTTTTTGTACATCCGTTAGGCTTCTGTGGTTTAGCTTCAGATTAGTGTTGATGATTATGGATTTCCTTGAAATAAGCAAGTTACGACTTACTCTGAAAAAGCATCACTGTTCCGATCATTTATAATATAACTTATAATCTAAAACTTACAATTAGATGTAAAAAGAACTTGATCATGTAAAAAATCAGAGAAAATTGCTAATTTCGTTAACTTTATTATCTAAATTATTTTAAACATTATCATGGAAATTGGAAACATAATAAGTACAAGATACATCGATTCATGACACAATGACACCACCAATGTATGAAATCCTTTTTTTTTAAAATCAAAATGAAAAATCTCCAAGCATATCGTTGAAGCATTAAATTTTCTGTTAATTTTAACTAATCTCTAGAACGAAAGATAGAAAGTAGTACTTTGGTTAATTCTGATGAATTCAAGCATACTCAGCCGAAACGCTCCAACGTTGATAGCCACAAGTTTTATCCACATCATGAAGAATTTTTCACAGTCGAAGCCCTTCGAAGATTTACAGAGTTTTGTAGAGTTCTCTTCCCTCTTGTCCTGATTAACGATGAATTGTTCAGTTAAACCCTTATAAGCATATTGAACGTAGAGAAACTGGGACTCCAAATTCTTCAACAATTTTTTCACGATGGCCATTCCACTGTCAAACATTTCAGCAGAGGACTTGTTCTTCCGGTAAATTAACTCCATGGATGTTTTCATGAGTTGCTCCAAGTTAGGAACCATCTTGATGCTTCTACAGAAAAGGGCTCGTTGCAAGGCAACATAGTGCTCCAAATTCAATGGGCGTATCATGGATTCATATACTTCGGATCCAAGGGTGTCACCCCAATACCTATACAATAAAAAATTATAATAAATTTCAAGTGTAAACCAAGAGGTCAGAGTAAACGCAATTAGATTTAACGATTCCAGTTCCAATAAATAGACATCTTACCAGGCTTTCGCCAACAAGCCGAGGGATACTCCAATAATTTTAATCGATTCGAAATAAACTTCCACGCAACATACTGGAGCACGAATAAAGAGCTCAAACTCCCTCGTGTAAATTGGAAATAAGTGGGCAAAAAATTCGACAATCGACTTTATACACAGATCCTTCCATTGATCGATTTGCTTCAATAGACGAATTTCCTCGAAATCATAATTATTGCTGAAATCCAGCTGGTAGTCGAGAACAACGACGGGCTTGGAAGAGAATGCACCCATTTTCAAGCTTTCTCTCAGAATTCTGGATGTTTTTCGAACTGATGATGACAGAAGAGCAAGAAGAAGAAAAAATATGTGATTTCCGGCGTTTTTGGAATTATGATTGTTTTACTGATAAACTGTACTTTTTAGAAATGACCCTCGCCCTGGCTGAATGGATGGATGTTTTATCTTGGATGTATGCATAATTGCTTCAGGTGCCTGGTGCAGGAACTTCAAAAGGCGTGTAAATAGAGCACCAAGAACGTATTACAGATAAAGACACAAACCATGCAATTGGCTTCTCTACAGAACACCAAACTGATGAGACATGAGGCAAAAAAGGCAGAGTTCTGAATTGGTGACAGGATATAGGATTTCATTGATAAGCAATTTTCAAGAACTTATTTAATTGCTAACCATCTATTAGCCAACTAATACTTAATGACAAAATTGTTTCGCTATTTACACTACTTTCAGTACTTTCCCTTCCGGTGAAAGGTAATTAAAAAAATGACATGTACTAAAATAAACAAAGGACAAGGAAAGGGCAAGTTGGTTTAGCTTATCTCTAGTAAGTTTTATGAAGAAATGTACAAATATTAAACAAATTAATTAATAGAACAAGAACATTACACAGCTCTCACCGGAAGTACTAATTAGGATATTTCATGAAGAATATTACACATATACTATGCTAATCTGAATCTTAAACTTAACCGAAACTTATCTTAAACTGATCTGATCATTAAAAATTTAGATACATACATAAAAAAATTGGCATCTGCATCTGTCTGTGCACAACATTTGTATGAATGGGGCATTGTGAGAAAGTAGGACAAATCTGTAATGGAAAGTGATCGGTGATCAATTTTATTTAGATTTTCGAGAAAATATTCATACAAACATTAAATAAGCATCATTACCTAACCTACAAAGCTTACACAATAAAACAGATAAGGAAGACGGTACAATAAATAAAAACAGGATTGCAACATGAAACCCAAAATCAAAACGATTAAGACAAGACACTACACTTAAGATAAGCTTTACTTATCGAAAGAGAACTCCAAACTTCATCTTTAACCCGAATATTCAAAGATGTATAATTGTGGAGAGAGTGGAACCATCCTTAAATTTGACTACATCTTCAATGACAACTTCCGAGCAACACAGAGGACACGTATGCTTCGCCTGAGTAGGTCCTTGGAACTTGAACCAAGTAGTTATGCATTTTCTACAAAACATGTGCTTGCACTTGAGCATCATCGGATTGACAAAGTCACTGTAGCAAATGGCACAATCTGCATCATCGTTCTCATCCTTCATTTCCATTTCGATCAGAGTAGAATCCTCCTCCAACACTTCTAAAGACGATGACGACGTTTTCCACTTGGTTTCCATCAGAATTTCCAACGCTTCCCTCCAGTTTTTGAGGCGTTTTCTGGAGTCGGAACAAGTAATTTTGCAGAGGGCATAAAGAATTCCGAAAATTGAGAGTTCCAATGACCAGCTAGAGTAGGCCGTTGTGAAATGAATGAGCCATACTGGAAGAGGGAGAACACTTCGGTAGAGTTGGGAGGACATTTCGATGAAATTGTAGATGTTTCCCTGCAAAAAAAATATATCCGTCATAAACACCAAAGAATTTATAATCTCGAATTAAGGTGCAAAAACATATTTTGTGATTTCTTAACCCTTTCAGAAAAATCCAGTACACTGCCTGGTACAGCAGTGATCAGCATTTTTACAATTATGGTTCCATATTTGACGAAGAAGTCGGCTACGATGACATTTGTAAGTAGAGGGAAAAAATTTAAATTGGTATTCGTGGGCATGAACACCAGCCTAAATAAAAATCAAAGATTTTTTTCAGTTATTAAAAATAATGATGTAAGTTCGAATTATGAAAATAGCAAAAAATCCGGGATAGACTCCATTGGAAACTCCAGTTTGAGTTGATGCGTTGGAAGTTGAGACGACTTCTCCAGGACTAGCAGCGTTGCTGGGTCCTGGTTCTGGAAAATGATCATTTGAGTTGGGAATTAACTTTCGAGTTTTCTGGCTTAATTTTATCACTGACGGTTTCTAAACTAATGCTTGCTGTACCTGTACCTGCTGTCGAAGTAACCTCATTAACGAAAGTCAGAGATGGTGATGGTGCGGAAGAGGAGGAGGAAACCATTTTTGTACGGAAGGAAGTCATACAAACCAGGAAAATAGATCTCACTTTTTTTCAGGCTAGTAATTTTGCTATTCCAGCTAAATGTAATGCATTTACCACGATTCAAAACCTAAACCGAAATATAATACAAGCAAATACCAATCCAAACATGAAAACTGGTCTAATTATAGTGTACTTTTGTAATCATTAGTCTTAATTGGATGAACTTATTAGCTTGGTCGGTGCAACACAAGAAATCAAGGTCATTGACATATTGTTCTTTTCTTTTTGAATTTGAGGCATCGGATATTGTGATTGGACTAAAACCTTGCAATTTATTGCAAAAGTAAAAAAGTAACCTGCTATTGACTTTTCGTAGTTTTAATTTGCAAACAATGAAACCTTACATAAAAATGCGTTCCTTTCCATCACTTCTATCTTCAAGTCAAAATGCTACATGAAGTACACAATAATCATAAAACTAGAAAGAAATGTTTCATGAAAAAATAAATAATAAATAAAATATTAAAACTAAATGCTACATGTGACATTTGTACTGGAAACTAATTATTTACATATTCTGCATGCATACAAAAAAATCATAAAGCTAAAATCTTCAGACTCGATGCTCAAATGAGCACAACATCAAAATAATTTTATTTTTGCATAGGTAATTTTATATTTATATACGTATATGAAATGAAACGCGACGTTGGCGAACTATCAACAACCAACACATACAAAAGGCTAATTTTCAGAACAGTTTCTCCGAGTCGAGTGGAAATGAAATACAGTACAGTGGTTTAGTTCTGGCCCGTCTTTCCCTATTTTTAATCGGTTATGAAAGTTATGACTTTATGAACTTTATTCCTTTTGAAAATCTCTATTATGATTTTCAAATGACATGACATTTAACATCAATTTAACATTTTTATATAATGAATGCATATTGTAAAGGGTTTCGTGGGTTTGATACGTGGTAGGTAGCTAATAAGGCATGGGATATAGTAGGTATGTATGGTAGGCATGTAGGTAGATATATTTTCTGTATATACCTAGGTAGGTAGTAGGTACATACTTATCTACATGGATAGGTACTAACTAACGTTTTGTTAATTAATGCGGCACGGTTTGCTGGAATCCAGATTAATTAAGAGATCCAGTCACCAGTTTTACTTCTACAAAAAGTTGCCATTATCAGCAATCACCAGTTGACAATAAAATATTATGCATGAAACACCGACAATAATTATGCAATGAATTAAAAATACTTCTTCAACTCCACCAATAAAATACATGTGCTCATAAAATATTGCTACCGCAAGATTCGTAAGAATCCTGCATTGCATATATCACACATTTCATGAAAAGAGAACAAGTTTTTATACGGTATATTTGTATTTTGTCAGCTTGTATTCTACTTTACTTGACATGCATAATATACTGTAGCATGGGGTTAGGTGACACTTTAATGTTATTTACGAATTCTCAAGTTCATGGTAATTACCAACGAAGTCGGCAGTTATTACTTTGCTGTTTAATAACTAAATATCTGTATACATGAATTTAGTATTCACTAGGAATAGGCAAACAGATAATAATATATACCAAACCATCATGTAGGCTTCAACATCATCTTTTGCAGACGACTGACCACGACCACGATGATTAATTCAGAGTGAAACAAACAAAACAAAATTTCCTAGAAAACTTTAGCCGAGTATCAAGTTTTGTTGCGTAGGTCGTTGCATTTTATTGCTCTCAAAATCAGAGAAAAACCAGATTGTCTCAAAACTCATCATCAGTGATACACAAAGACCAGGATTATCTATCAGATCAGGTACGCATAAAAAAACTAGCTGTTTTGTTTTGTGGAAAGAGTACTGGTAATAAAGGGGAATTCGTAAAAAACGGGGCTGTCCACTCAAAATTTATTTCGTTTTGCTACTTCTTGATATCTTGATACTGGTTCTGATCATTACTTCTTTAAAGTTACAGTTACTAAACATCTTTCATCACTTGAACATGACACCCTACTCTTACTAATGCGACATTAGCATGCATATGTTTGTGCTCATGTCCATCACCTTTTTCATCTTCGCAGGACTGGTTTTTATAAAAATGCTCATTTGATCGTGTTGGTAAGTGCAAGTGCAGGCTCAAAACTGGCAAAAAAATCCTTTCGATTTCGATTCACTTCATAGGCAGGCAGGGTTTTTACGCTAAAAGAGTTTAAGATTTGTACATAGTACATACTACAGTCATTAGTCACTATAGTATAGCGGCTTATGAAAGTAGTCGATATGTGTCAAAAGCCAAGTTAATTATAAATCTCTGAGAGCCCTGTGGCTACTAAAGGTATTTGACACTGAGAATGCTGCCCAGAGAGATCTACCTGACTCTGCAGATGGCCGGGGAAATTCCGGGGAACAACCACGCACTTCAAGTGGAAAATCATTGAAACTCGACGGACAACTAAGATGTAAGATGAGATGATAAAGAGGAAATTAAAGAAGGCAATTTGTATGCAGAATGGACCTATCCCAACACAATTCGCACTATTCGGTATAAAAGATCAAACATTCTCCTTCAACTTCTCATTCTAACCTTGATTGCCTTTTTACTCACAAGCCTGAGAGCAAAACGCTACAGATTTAGTCCAGGTCTTCTACATTTTTAAAAGAATTTAGTGACACATTTTTTTATTACAAAAATGAATACCAGATCAGTTTTCCTAGTGTGTGAGGTGATCGCAATGCTCATTGCCATTTCTCATGCGTATCCAGCTACCCTTTCTGAAGATGACAAGCAACCTCTTGACGCTGGAGTTCCTGCAGATCTCGCTGATAGTTTTGGATCTCTGGGGTTAACTGAGGAAGATGGTGCAGAACAGGCGACACTCAGTAGACAGAAAAGAGGTTGGTTCAAGTTTGGATTGGCAAAAGGATTGTTTCTTGGAAGTGCTCTAGGTTATGGCGCTGGTGAGAAATTTATCATTTTTTATTGCAATAAGTATAGACAAAACAGTTATGCTTGTACTTTTTCACTTTTTAAATGATTTGGTTTAGGTACTTATTACACAAATAACGGAGGATATCGTACATACAACAATGGCAGTGGATATCGTTCAAACGATGGTAATGGTGGCTACGTCAACGTCAACTATGGTATTAATGGCTGAAATGCTCACGTGCCTGAACTTGCAGTTGAGTAATCAACGACTTCACACCGTTAATTAGACTGGACATAATTTTATGTTTGATTACTACCAGTATTGCTTACTCCCTGACTTTATAGAAGTTAATAAAACAGTTTGTGTTAAAATCATGAACGAATTTAATCTAATTTTCTTTTTCATATTGTGTATACCTATGCATGTCATTTAAAATTGAATGAAAGTCCTCATTTTCTTTTCATAAAATTTCAAATGCAAAAATATCTGGCGTTGATCGCCAAGACTGATTAGTGCATATGGATGGTCCATTCCACCAATGGTTAAAATCTAAATCTTGCATGTAAGTATTACGATTCTCAGGATTGTGTAACATATAATTAGACATGGCACATAAGCGACAAATGAACTGCGTGTTTATGAATTCGCCCGTTCCTTTCCATCGGAAGTATTCATTGTACAAGTTATCATCTTCATCCAACTTGTGTGCCAGTTCCTTAGGCGAGGAAAAATCTTTCACGTGAATCAGAGAATTTTAAGAGAGATTAAATCGTAATACATGGCTGCTTAACCTTCAGATATAACCTGAGCGTTAAAAGTTTTTTTTTTAAATCTTTTACTAAGACAATGATTAAGTTACTGATTAAGCGCCCTCTAGGTATTATGCAAGTGTCTTATTTACATGATGGGCACCTCTAGTGATAATACAAAGTGATGACTGTTTCAATCATGAAACTAAGAGTTTCATTCATTTATTTACGTGTAATGAATGCTGACTATGATCTAATCAAATGCATCCATGAGTCCCATTCTTTTGCATCTGAGTCCGAGGGTGGAATGTTGAATAGAGAGAAAGTTGGAAGTGTATGTCCATTTTCGACAAGTTCCCTGGAGATTCGCTTTATATCCGTTTTTGTAATGTTCCACGCATGTAAATCCCCAATTCGTCGAAGATTACGGCAGTTCTCAGCCAAAAAGGTAAGGGTTAGCGGGCCAAGATTTCTAGCAGGTCGGAGGATGATTTCCGCCAAATTATTCTTCAGACTTGGATTTTCTTGGAAGCAGCGCTCCAATGTAGTTGGGCTTAACCTGGGGGCAGGCTCTCCGTTAACTTGATCATTATCACTATTAGTGGTATCAAGGTCCCAAAAGTTAAAGTACGTTTGGTTATACACCAGCATGGCCAATGACGAACAGTGACGAAGAAGTGAAACGACTGTAGTCGAGAACGCCCCACAAGCATATACTTTCCGGAGATGGATCATCTGCCTACTAATGTGAGGGTCTTCATTCCATACACCTTTTAGACATCCCCGAAAACACACCAGATTTGGAAAT
>JAQIXX010004881.1:0-15155 GCA_034700605.1 Willowsia nigromaculata
ATTATCAACTAGCAAGAAATATCACCACTAAATTCTTTTATGATCCAATTGCTGGATTTGGACCTACTATTGAACCAATGATTGGCGATGGATCTTCTACATTTTTATCTGCAAGTCCATATGAGCTTCTGAAAACTGGCAATGTGAGCAAAGTGCCGTTAATGGCTGGTCTTGTAAAGGAAGAAGGGACATATTTGTGGGCTGCACGTAAGTGAGAATTTGGTTTTCATGAACTCCAAATTATTCTCGGAATTGTAATTTAATCAATAATTTTGTTGTAGATCTATTGTTTGGGGACACCCAGCTTGCATCAGAAGAGCGTGAAAAGATACAGGCAAATTTTATCGATGTTTCTCCAGAAGCATTTTATTTTGATGAGAAGGCGGCTTCCAATCGTTTAAACGAAATTGCGAATCAAGTGCAAAACTTTTATTTCGGATCTGAAGGATTTTCATTAAATAACAGCTCATCTTTTTATCAGTTGTCAAATCTCTACTCAGACAGGCTTTTCGTCACTTCTGTTGTTCGTTTTATGAATTTGTATTCTAAACAATCTCCAACATTTCCATATCTGTACACGTTCAACAAGGTATCATCATAATCTAAGATGTTAAAATTGAGTCTCAACAAAGCAATTATAATAACAAAACAATTAATTTTGTTATAGTTTGTTGGGATCGAATTTGGAAGATGGAAAGGCATGCCCACAAATTTCCACTTAGGTAAATGCAATTTATTTGTCCACGTGCTACATATTTTTTAATAGAGATCGGAGAAATCAGTCAGTTTGATTTGAATTGCTGCATATTTTAGATGCTACGCATGCTGCTGAGCTTGATATGATATTCAGTCCATTATTTGGAGAAGTGCGTATAGACCCAGTACACGATCAGGTTTCCAAATCAGTAACTAAACTTTGGGCTTCCTTCATTAGAGACGGGTATGGAATAAATAATTAGCATAAATTATATCTGTTGCACTACAAATGCAAAAAATCTGTATAATTTTTGGATACAATGTTGCAAATTAACATTTTTAGAATTCCTTCCTCTACATACAGGTCTGAAAGAGATTTCCCACCAATCAGTCCAGATCTCGGGCTGCAACATTGGTACCAGCTAGATATTGACACGGAATTGTCAACGAATATTTTTGAAAGCAGAATTGCATTCTGGAAGAGCCTCGATTTGTCTGACGACGACTATGAAAACTGTTATTGCTAATGAATGGTTCACAAAATGATAATGAAACGAACTTTTTTTATCACTCAATATCATAAAATAATTTTTTTCACAAGTAATCACACATTTTTCAAATTATTGTTCAATCCTTAGATGCCATTTTTTTCTTGAGTTTAGCACAGTTTCACAAAATGAGACAATATTCCTTTCTCCGTCATCCATCACTTATATTCCATTACCAAGTTGGTCTAAAATTCATTTATAATTTCCACATTGCATAAACTCGACTAAATACATTCCTCGAGCTCAGTGACAACAACGTAGAGGCTGGTATTGTAGTTGTGTGCCTAGTCAGCATGATGTTTTTGGGTTCTACGAAAAAAATATTTCAGATTTTGTGAATGGGAAAATATGTTGAATGCAGCGGTATCGCATGTAAAGAAAGATTCAAACCTGTGAGTTGTTGTGATGTAACAAGTTATTTATAAATACTCAGGTTATGCTAATCCAAGAATTTTCACACAAACTTTCTATTTGTAAACAGGAACTACTATATCTATTTATTTATTCTCATTTAATATATTAAATGTCAGAACTTGACTAACAATTAGTTCAAAATTTCAATTTATGTAAGCAGGCAGTCACAAACTAAACTAACAAAACTCTCAATTATATAAAAAAAGACTACCAGCACTATATATGAAATCGTGTATTTATTTATCATCGTTCTTAATCATGTCATCAAAACCAATGTAGCCATACAATTTAGAATGGTATCTGCAATCGCCAATGCAGACCTCTCCTTAATATTTCGCATAGGTCCAATCTCATAACCAATTTCTGTGCAAGCCCTCAGCTGCATCATTTTTATTTTCTCTTTCAAGTGGCATTTCCAAAAATATCTGAACCTATTCCCATTCTTATTCGGCTTTGCTGCCAAATATATTAGAAAAAAGTCAACAAACAAGGAAACTGGAAGAAGAAGCGAGCACGGAAAATACACTACAAACGGTAGCGTATGATATAATTTTATCATAGTGTAGCCACTCCACGCTGCTGTCAATATTCCCATACAAACCAATATCACAAGAAATTTGGCTACAATTTTATTTCCAATTCGGATCATTATGTAGAGGATGTGATATCGACGAAGACAGCTTGGAAACTTAAAACGAGTAAACTGAGGTGAAATCCTTTTATTTCTAAATATCTTTTGGCCAAGCGATATTGATGGACTACATTTCCGTTTTTCCATTCTTCGAAATTTACACTTTAATGTTCTCAGCCCAGTATTTACAGACATTTTGTCAGAGATATTTAAAGAGTGGTCGTATAAGTCCTGGGATATTATTTGCATAGCCTCTACATACGTTAATATAAGCATTAAAGTGGAAGCAAAAACACCGCATCCATAAGCAGTTAGAAATGTCAAGGTAATTGAAGCAGTAATTCTAAGCCCCCATTGAAAATATATTGTTTCTAATTGCAAGGGTACAGGGCTAAATTGGAAAATTCCACGGAGTATGACTTGGATAGGGTCATAGTCTCGAATAAAAGGCACCACCGAATACATTAGTGGAATCGATAAAAAGCTTAGGTTGAGTAAATAAATTAACACTTCGTCTGGTTCGGGTTTGCGTTGCTGAGAAGGCCATCCTAAATATTCGAATCCCAAACATATTGATTTGTTACATGCACATCTCAGTTACAATAAGTCAATCTTTAAGTTATGAACTCACCTTTTGGAAATGTTTTAAGAAGTTTGAATCGTTGATTAACCACATAACATACACGATTTTGCTGACAAATATAAATTTCAAAAGCAGACAGGCCTATTAGGGCGATTGCTGTTAACAAAACGTAAAAGCCTAACTGTTCAGCGTCCTTGTTACTATGCCAATAATGCACAAGCCATGACACTCTCAATATGACAAAAACTAGGCACACACAAATGATTAAGCAGACTCCGTCAAATAATAGTTTTGGGAAAGCAATAACTCTGCTATCATTCATATACTGAGGATTTCTAATGCAACTCAAACTTGAGGGATCAATTAAAACTGGAGGTTTTAGTAATTTTTGTAGAAAAAACTGTATATTAATACATCCCTGTGTCAATGCCATTTTGCTTATGAAATTCATGAAAACCTTTGATTCCACATAAAGTACATACAATGTTGGTTGTATAATAAGAAAAAACAGAAATACGTTAACGTGGCGGTTTGTTGTGAGCCGACGGTGTTGGTTGAGTGTTGGTTTTCTGGAAAGTCTATATACTGTCAAGGCGTTACATATTAAGTCAAATTGCAAAAAACTTTTAAAGGATTGAAAAACACGTTATAAACAAATTTCTGGAAAAATCTTATCAAATAATTTAGTACAAAGGTAACTTAAACGCAATATCAATATAAGGTAACCTTTAAAACTAGCAATCCACAATGAGAATATAATTCTGCCATTAGGAATACTGATTGGGTCAAAAAGTTTAAATGTCTAAAAGATTTATTTGGTGGGTTTACATGTTTTAAACTTTTTGAATAAGTGTAAGCATTGTTGGTTGAAAAATTACCCTAGGATAAAAATAGAATTGCAAACCATAATTGATAAAATTATTATCGCACAAGAAATAATATGCCTTACATTATAATGTTTCATGTGGTATTACCAACATTTGTGTATATTCTATGCAAATGGAAGTATGTAAATGGAAAATATTATTTCTTTAAATGGTGATATTTGAAATCGTTTAGTACATGGAAGTATTACAGCTAAGGTAAAAACTTTAATGGTGTACAAGTCAAAATTTATAATAAAAAATGCTTTAAGTCGTAATTTCAATCTAATGTAGGCTTATTCCCGCATATGGATCCGTAAGAAAAATACGTTTAACGATAGTAGTTATATGGACATAATCTTTTTAAAATTTCCCATATTTGCACAAAAACATTTGACATGAGTTCTTAAGGTAGACTGTACTGCCAAAAGTAGCATTGAATATGAAGCAAACAAAGCATATCCTAAAATTGTATAAACATTATGCCAAATTTAGACTAGCATTCATTTTAAAACCTTAAATTATCTTTGCATTACGAGTTGTTCGTTTCTAAAGAGTTCATCGTAGATAGATAAATTTGTACAGATAATTGTTAAATGGGAACTAACATATTGTCATGCAACATAATAGTGACATGTAACGTTAACGTGTAGTGATATGGCGCAACTTTTTCATTAAACTGAACTCCTCTTTTATTGGGCATGTCTTTTGTATTCATCAGGATTCTAGGAAATTAGTAAATATTTAATCCCTGAATACGATTAAGTTTCATCATCGCTTGTCGAGAACGTTAGCTTTAGCTTAACTAAACAAGCTACAATTCTCACTGACTCTGAAGTTATGAGTCACTACTTTTTTTTATTACAAATTGTATGAAACAACCATATCCTACGAATTAATACTTTAACTTACAAAGCATTAACTTAATAAAATATTCTACCTTATATTGTCGATGTAAGCTGGCTTTAAACCAGGTTTTTATAAAACATATTTACGAAAAATTTATTGTAGTATTTTATAAATCATAAAATGATTGGCATATTTTTTATAGACGGCAATTATGTATGGCCTGATCATCAAGGTACGAACATGTAAATACGTATAACAGGAAAAGATATGGCGAAAAACGTTTTTAAAGGACGATGATTGGTTGCATATATATAAAAATAGCTCAAATCACTATAATTTTACAGTTTAAATACTTCTAAAAACTTAGAGTAAATAATTGATGTTTAGCATATGAAACTGTCTGTGCAAAGTTTTAAAGGTTTTCAAAACGTAAACAAACCCATATGATTTCCAGCCTAATGTTATAAAAGATTTAATAATCTCATTTTCACATGATTGATTCCATACTTCCATGTAAAAATGGGAACAATATATATTTCCATGTAAATAGGGGTACCCTGAATTGACCATATATGTAAGATATAAATATGTAGATGTTGTACAATGTGTAGGCAATAGTATATTAAGCACTTGGCCCGTTTTTTAAGGTAGATTTGTAACTTTCGTTTAAAATATAGCTTAAGGCAATCGTGTATGTGTCCTATTTAAATAAATAAAAACAGAATAATATAACTTCAATATTTAAATTTTTTAATCGATTCCGAATATATTTATTTGAATTTAGTTTATGCATTTTTAATATCATTAGTAATCATATTTATAAGAATCATATAAGCTAGCCATTGGGTAATATATGATCGAAAGAAATATACGGTAAGCGTTATGGACGTTTTGAGAAATACCTTCAACAATTGTCCAACACTTCACTAATAAAAAGCTAGTATTGATATATCTTGTTGCCCTTATCAATTTCAAAGACGTTTCCATCAAAATTTTCGTAAAAATACATTTTCAAAATTATCACAAAGTTTGAAATGTTCACCTTATCTTCAATAAATTACTTTTATTTTTATCAATACACATTTCCCTTACGCTGGAAAGTAGACTTTTCTGGTGTTGAAATTAAAACGACTAAACATTGCAATTATTTGCTGATACTCTCACTCCTAAATATTTTATTATTGTGTGGGTTAATGGCTTATGTTGCTGTAACTCACTATGCTTTCTTCCCTAGGGAAAACTATCAGACTCTTCACACATGCATGTATTTGGGATTAGAGATTATCTTGGTTCCTCATGCCATTGTAAAATTCTCCATTGCAAAATTTGTCCTCAAAATCCTTCATGTCAATCCTATCCTGTTCAGGTCCTAATCGAGTATGCCAAGTCTCCTCCCACATATCTGGCATAACGGAAACTTGCTGTTCCAAAAATGCTTCAACAGTTTTTAAAGTGGTCTCAGCAAAGCTGACATTCGTCATTGAAGCGAGAATGCTTCCATTTGAGTCAAGAAGTGTGGCAGTAGTTGTTTCGTTTTCTGTATTGTAAACGTGAACAAACCGCTCCCTAAACTCATCGACACCTTTGGAGAGCCACACGAGTTTCCCGATTTCTGTTGGGATGTACAGCGTGTTATTCAACTCGTAAATTTTGGTAGTATCACCGCTTGAATTATTGCATCCATTATGATGGGGTGCAGGACTTAAGACCCAGACTGTGTATCAGATTCCATCGGCTATCTTACTTTAGCCAAGAGAGATCCATTCTCATACTTCCAAACTTTATCCAAACTTTTAAATGTATTCCCAAAATTTAAACCAACCGCAGACAAGTTTTCATATAGTTGGGTAATCAAGCTGAAATCCGATGGCTTCGACAGAGTGGTATGAAACTGCTCTTTGTCGAATGCCACGCGTTGCTCTTCTGTACTCACAACAGGAGAAAACGTGGAGCGAACTATCTCGACTTTAATATTAACCTCGTTTCCCCTATTCAAATCAACCACAGTCTGCACTTGACAGGTTTTGCCTTCTTGGAGAGCCATTGGCGCTTTTATCTTGAGATTTTCCACTTTCATAGGGCGACTTAAATGTCCAAGCGAATCTAATGAAATTTCCATGCTGGCAAGTCCTGCCGCAAGACACATCTCTAGGTATCTTGCTCCTGGGAAAATTATTGTTTGCCCAACCAAATAGTCTCTGATATACTCAAGGCTTTTAAGATTCAATCCATTTTGAAATAATTGTATGGATGACGCATTTGGAATCCGTGAGCCTATCAACGGATGAATTATGTTTCCATCACCAGTTTCCAACAAATCAGGCCAAAACTTTCTTCCAATAAACGGGTAGTGAGGAAGGCGGACTTTTCTTCGATCGAAAAATTGATCAAATCCATGCCAATTTATGTCCAGGCCTGTTACGTACAATTTTCCTATGGTGTTGAGCAAAGTTGTCCACTCATTTTCGTTCCTCTTCAAAGAAGGCAGACACAGCAGATCAGTCGTTTCATTGTTCATCATTGTCAATGCGGATAGCACAGGCTGGGGATCAATTTCAATGAATATCGTGCATCCGAGTTGGACTGCTTTTTGACTGGCACCCAAAAATTGCACCTTCTCTCTGGTGTGCTGGACCCAATAATCTTCATTTAATGAACCACTCTCAGTTAAGTCCCCTCTCAATCCGGAAATTGAAAGGAGCTAAAATAGTATAGGTAAACTAGTTATAAACGGATGTAAATAGAGAACCTAAATTATTATACCTATGTGAGCATGTTGACAACTTGTGTTGTCACATGTGTAAGCACATTTAGTGTACTTTAAACTTACAACATTTTATTGCATGTGAATAACAGGATTCCATTGATAAATCTGGTTTATCGATGTTGTCCTATCAAATTTATGACACAATTTATCTTAATGGGGACCGTACCATTAAATGGGTTTTTCTCCCATCCAAAAGCAAGTAATCGTTTCACTTGCTGGTGAGTAAATACAAAACCGTCCCCTCATTTGAATTACATGTAAAGGTTTCATATATAAACCCAGCGTGCAGAATGAGATGATCATTCTGCCACTGAACTTGTAAAGGACTAGATAAGAGAATAAAAAGTTTCTTCCTTCGTTGAAGATAGAAAAAGACTTTCGTGTATTGTAGAAGAAGTTTTATTTTAATCAACCGAACTCGAGAAGAGCTGACCATATTGGCATACGCCAACACATAACGAATAGTAAATTCGGAGCTCACAAAAGTGGAGGCACCACCGAGATTCCCGGAAACGACCGATTGTTCCCACCCGGGAAAAATCCGAAAAATCTCAAATTTCCCCAGAAGTCAGGACAACTTGGAAAATTCAACTTTGAAGTACCAGGAACTTTCCCAGACTGACTGAAGTACCAGAAGACGCTACCAAGGCTTACCCCCGATAAAACCGAAGCGGGTATCGTGCTCCAAATCACCCCAGACCGAGGATTTCGAGAGAATAAACGACCAGGAATCACAGAAAGAGAAGTCACTAGGCAGAATCACTTCCCAAATCACTGGACTATCGGATTGATCACCCGACAGAAGTCAACAGACTCAACCACTGAGGCAGGAAGGCAAAAGTGACCACTATTGGATTACCGGATTAGGTACGGAAAACTTTCCAAACTTATTTTTGCATAAAAATTCGTTCGGTTAGGCACATAAAAATAGGAAGAAACTGGTAATTGCTAATTTTAATGGTAAAGTATCACCAGGCCTAGATAACTAACTATTTTAAAGTAGCTTTTACATAAGAAAGAACATAAAAATTAATGGCCAATGGCCAGCGGAGGAGATAAACTCCCTAAGAAATCCGACAGAAACAGAGGTTTGAAACCTACACACGATTTCTCAGAAATCAAATCAGTAGAGGAATCCCTCGAAGCTGATAAGAAAAATTTAGGACTAGGCAGAAAAGCCAAAAGTCATCCTACCGCTCACACAAAACCAAGCAGCAGTACACTTCATAGACCAACTTCTAGTTCAATTGCCAAAGCCAAATCACCTGTTAGAAAGCCGACACAAACAAAATTAAAATTAGTAGTAGAAACAGTTAGGAACGAAATATCACCAATTCCAATAGCTTTTTCAAGTCCAATACCATCAAGTAGTCGAAGAGAACAAGGTACCCTCTCACCTTTTCAGAGGTTGAGGAGAGAAGAAGAATCACTTGAAGCAATCAATTCAGAAATAGATCACGAAGAAATAGTAGAAACTTTAGAAGAGCAAGAACCACCAATTGATTTAGGATTTTTAGAGGAAACACAAGACCAGGAAGAAGAACTAGAAGGAATAGAATTTGATAGTAGTGGAGATAACGACGTATTTGAGTCAGAAGAACGTCCTAGTTCAGAAGGAAATTTAGGAGTAGCTACACTTCCGTTAACTCAACAGTGGGTAACATTCTCTAGCGAGGAGGAAGAAGAAAATAGACTTTTTGAAGACGATCATTTTGATTCCATCAGATTTGAAGAAAATTTAGAAGAAGAATCAGGAAGTAGTATAGAAGATTTAGACTTAGAACCTCTTTTTGAAACTGATTTTGGAAATTTCAATTTTAGCGATTATCTTAGAACTCAGAGTCACATTCCTATCAACTTGAATCTTAGCTCTTCATATCCTCCACCTAGAAAAATGCCTACTACAATCATTCACGCTCAGGTAGTTCCACCACCTGACAAGTTTGGTCTGAATTCCAATCCTCTGGAATTCTTAACAGAGTATGAGGCATTTGCTGACGCATCAGGCTTCACTGATGACCTCAAGGCTTCAAACTTTAATAGATATTTCACTGAAGAAACAAAGCCTTGGTATAGGAATTATTACAAAAATTCAGGAAATAAGGTAGCTCCATGGGCTGACATGAAAAAGGCTTTCACTGATGGTCATATTGAAAAGATATCAGAAGAGTACGCACGCAAAACATTAACGGAACGGGTCAAAAAGCCCGGAGAAACTTTTGAAAGTTTTGTGTATGCTGTTTTGGCAAAATGTGATCAGCTAGATCAGATCACTAAAACTGCAATGAGTGATGCCAGAAAAGTCAAGGTTATCGTGAAGAATCTTGGAGATAAAGCCATATCTCGGGAGGTATGGTCAAAAAGTCCAGCAACACCTGCTGATGTGTTGACTGCTCTTAGAAGCATTCAGGCTTTTGAAGACATGATAAGTGGTGCTGTGAATGGGACACCAGAAAAAGTCCCCGAGAAACCTGTCAAAGCAGAAGTTTCTGAAATAAGCACACCGCAGGCCTTGCAACAATTCTCAAATATGGGAGTTTTATTAAAGCATAATCAGGCGAGCATAAATCAGGTTGGACAACAACTAAAAGGGTTAAAACTCCGTATGGATGAGCAGTTGGGTCCAATAGATAATAGACCTAACAGGTACAACCCTCAGAATTTTAACAATAACTTCCGTAGGCAAGGGCAAGTTGACCGTTTGGTCGACGGAAGGTTGATTTGCTGGAATTGCAATAAACCAGGGCATACAAAGGCTGATTGTTTAAGCCCAGGGCCACATAACCAAGGAAATCAGAGGAACCAACGGTTTCAAGGAAACCAGGGAAACCAACGGTTTCAAGGAAACCGAGGTGCTCAAAATTTCCAAGGTAACCGAGGAAATAACAACTTCCGAGGAGGTCCACATACACGTGCTATGCAGGGAAACTAATAGTGACCGGGTTAGATAAACATCGTCCCGATGAATCTGACTCGGAAAACATTTGTCACCCCTTACAAAATTATAAAATAGATAATATAACATTATTGGCACCTTTAAATGGAGGAAAACTCCATTGTAAAATTAGTGTTAACGGAAAAACAATAGACGCACTTGTCGATAGCGGCGCGTCTGTGTCTTGCATTAAATTGGCAGTAGTTAACGAATTATTAAATAAACCAAAAATTCATGAATTTGACTTAATGCTATCAGCAGCAAATCATTCGGCAATTAAAGTAATAGGTTATATAAACGCCAAATTAAAGTTTAAACCAGATAAGATTAGCCAGAATCAGCCAAAAGATCTGCTACACCCACTTTATGTCTGTGAGAATATCTCTCAAAAGGTCATTTTAGGATTAGATTTTCTCAGAACTCATAATTGCACAATCAACGTAGCCAAAAGGATCATGCTTGTTCCTTCAGTAAAAGAGGGTTATCAGTATCCGGTTCCACTTCAACTTTCACTAGAAAGGGTTACAACAGTAAATGCAGATTCAGTTTATGAACTAGAATGGCAAATTAATTCATTAGAATTGTCAGTAAAGAAAAGACTTACTCCAGAACAAAAGAAATCTTTGAAAATTAATCCAGAACTTCAGGAGTCAGAGAAAATTCAAATTTCCGCTTTATTAGATTCACATTACAAAGTTTTTGCATGGAATACTTTCCAGTTAGGAGACAGTAAACTTGATAAATTCAAAATTAAAGTCGACTTGTCCAAGCCAGTAGCTGAAAGATTTTATAGAAAGTCCATTCAAGAATCTAAAATTATTAGAGAACAAGTTCAAGAACTTTTACAAGCTGGGATCATCCGGCCCAGTAATTCTGATTGGGGATCTAACCCCTTAGTAGTAGAGAAAAAGGTAGAACCAGGTCAACCTCGGCAATATCGTGTCGTGGTTAATTATCGTTCGGTCAACAAAGTTACACAGGCAGAGACCTTTGAAATGCCGGATATTGAGACTCTTTTACATAGCATGGCTGGATCAAAGTACTTCACAAAGTTAGATTTGTTTAGTGGATATTTCCAGGTAGAATTAGAAGAGGAAAGCATCCCCGTCACCTCTTTCTTTACTGAAGATGGCATGTATGAATATGTTAGACTTCCATTTGGTCTCACAGAAGCACCATCACATTTTATGAAGTGTATGAGAAAAACACTTAATGATTTAATCTGGAAAAGGGTTTGCGTAGCCTACATGGATGATATTTTGATTTTTGCGGAGACTATAGAGTCCATGTTGATCAAGTTAGACTTAGTGTTAACACGGCTCATAGAGTACAATTTAACATTGAAGCCAAGCAAGTGTATTTTTGGACTTACAAAAGTACCCATCTTGGGTCACATAGTCTCAGCTGAAGGAGTTTCTTGCGATCCTGAAAAGCTTGAAGCAGCCAAGCATCTCACACCTCCAAAGAAGGTGAAAGAGTTAAGAAGCTTTTTAGGCTACTACAGAAAGTTCATAAAGAACTATAGCATAATAGCCAGACCCCTCACGGAACTTCTCAAGAAAGAAGTCACTTATGAGTGGGGAGCAGACCAGCAAGACGCATTTGAAAAGCTTAAGGCCGCCCTAGTGACCCCGCCGATACTTGCTCACTTTAATGAAGACCTTCCGGTCGAAATTCTAAGTGATGCTAGTTTACACGGTCTTGGTGGGGTACTTTGCCAAAAATATGACGGCAAGCGAAGGCCAGTAGCATATGCTTCCAGAACACTATCTGCAGCCGAGAAAAATTATGCAGCCGTTGAGCTGGAATGCTTAGCAGTCATATGGTTAATTCAAAAATTTCGGCATTATATCTGGGAACGGCATTTCTACGTCATAAGCGATAATCATGCCGTGTGCGCACTAATGCGTCTAAAAACACCTGCAAATGCACGAATGGCACGATGGCAGATTAGGCTTCAATCATTAAACTTTAACATCGCATATGAAACAGGGTTAAACCACCACGGACCAGATTGTCTTTCAAGATGTACAAATTTATTGCCCAAAGCAGAAGAAATAGGAGAAGATGAATTCAGCTTATTTGACTTAACAGCCAGAGATGGTTTAAATGAGTTGCTAGAAGCTCAATTAAATGACCCAAACTTATCCCGCCTACTTAAATTGTACGAAGGGACAACAGAGAAAATAGGGTATAAAGTTTTAAATGGGGTTCTTTATTTTCAAAACGCAAATGATCCTTATCCAAGACTTTGTTTCCCTGAATCAATGGAGGATGAAATCATAGAAGGAATGCACAGTTCAGCCTCCATGGGCCATGCAGGAGCCCCTAAGACAGTAGAACGTGTACGCTCACGTTATTTCTTTCCAAAACTACGAGAAAAGTGTGAAGACTTTGTGCGGTCCTGCTTAACTTGTCAGATGAGGCGTAGCCCTCAAGGAGGAAAGCTTGGCCTTACACAAAATATTTTCACTAATATCATGGAACCATGGGATTTAATTTCCATTGACCTTTCAGGTCCATACCCAAGGTCCAAAAGGGGGAATACATACATAATTGTATGTGTCGAATATAAAACTAGGTTTGTCGAAGCAAAAGCCCTTCGAAAAGCCTCTTCTAAAGCTTGCGTTAGGTTTATAGTAGAAAATATTATGCATAGATATGGTATGCCCAAGCGAATTTTATCTGATAACGGTTCTCAATTCACCTCTAAGTTTTATAAGGACTTATTGCAGAGTTGTGGTGTGTCGCCCTGTTGGTCAACACCCTTCCACTCGCAAGGCAATGGTCTTGTAGAAAGATATCATAGGATAATTCAAGATGTAATAGCTAAGCACATTAGCCATAATCAAAAAAATTGGTGTAAGTATTTAAGTACAGCAGTATTCACTATAAATACTACTATTCAAAAATCTTTAAAGTGTAGTCCATATTACTTAATGTTCGGAAGAGAAGCTCGACTTCCCTTAGACATCATCCATGATCGTATTACTGATAATTTAACAGTCGAGGAGCAAATAGAAAAGATGAAGTTCGTCCATGAACAGACAACTTCCAATTTAACTAAGGCCCTCACTGAACAAAAAGAACGTAGAGATAAGTCTTTAGTCCATAAGGAATTTGCAATAGATGACCTAGTAATGGTGTTACAATTTAGTGGTAAGGCAGAAACAAGTAAGAAACTGTCAATGAAATTTTTTGGACCTTTTGTCATCATGAAACAAATTAGTCCTGTAAATTATTTAATTGTACCATTATTCCCAACAAGAACAATGAATTCCGTTCAGCGGATTCATATAAGTAGATTAAAACCTTATTTTATGAGCAAGCCTTTAGAAGCAATGTTTTATGAGACCGAGACGGTCTCAGGTAATAAGTGTGGGGGAGACAACCCACCTGTAAAGAAAAATTCCGAAGAAATTTTGGCATCTGAGTCGGAGGAAGAAGAAGATTCCGATTCCCACTCTGATAGTAGCTCTAGTGAGTACGAAATAGAATCTGACCGAAAGAAACGAGGCAGGAAAGTTAATAAAACCAGAGAAGCTAATAAGGAGGAAGAAGACCAAGAGAATAGGATAAATAGAACTAGGTCAGGACGCAAAGTCCAACAACCTGTTCGATTTCAAAACTAATCCAGATAAAATTTTTGTTTAGGATTGGATTGAAACCCTTACAACTCTTTGGCACACTTACCTCAAGCTAAAACTCTGAAAACAATAAACCTGCTTCGGGACTTAGGGAAAGATGATAGGAAAAATTATATTACTTACGTTAAGTATTACTGCGGTAACGTCGCAGCTAGATAGTCATGTAAGGGATCACGCAAAAACTCGGGTTATGAGTGGAGCTTACACACGAAAATTAAGTAACGTGCTGACGTATTCAAGTACCGCCCCACTGGTTTATCAGCTTACCTTCAACATCACTCCAACTGCAAGAGCAAACTTTGTGGAAACAGATTGCCCAAAATCAAGGACACACAATTGCTTGGTCTTCAAAGGAATCGAGCAGATAATCTCTGACGTCGAGACCAAAATGATGCTTCTTCAGAAAAGTATGAGTGCAGCACCTTTCGGACCTGGATTCGAGGAAGGACTATCAACACTGACAAGAAGGACTAGGAACGTAGTCTCTGAAGCTATTGGAGACTTCTTTTCATTCTGTTGTTCCCTGGCCACCCAATCAGATGTTGACGGCATTTTTACTACCCAGGCCAATCTTAAGGATGTATTCAACCGCATGAAGAAATCCATCATTACAGACCATGCTAACATACTCGTTGTTCAGAAGTCCTACAAAGATTTCAGCAACAATGTATCACTTGCCCTGGACACATACAAAAGCGCAATCACTGAATTAATCAAGAAACAAAGGAATGCCAACGAGGAGTATGGAGAGGAATTTGAATGGATTGGAACCTTTGAACACAAGACCACTCTTATCCAGTTCCAATTATCCCAAGCAATAGGAAAATTAACTGACCTATTCCATTACCAGGACATCCTTAGTCACTGTAGGAATAAACTTCTGAGCTTCTCAGCTGTTTCAATGTTCGAGTTACAAAGAGACCTATACACTCTCCAGAAGGAAGCCAGGAAGAATCGATTTGAATTAGTAATCCCAGCCAACGAGGCCGTACGTTATTACAGCTACAAGTTCGTGACCTGTCAGTTCGCAGGCAACGAAATTCAAATAACAGTCAAGGCTCCACTTAAAGAAATGAATGAGGAGTACGTTTTACATGAATTGGTGAATATACCATTTGCCTACGAAAGCTCAATCTGTACGATTGACCATCAGCCAACGTTACTGGCTGTATCAGACACAGAAATTATCAGCCTTCAGGGACTAGCCATGCAGACTTGTAAT
>JAQIXX010004882.1:0-15154 GCA_034700605.1 Willowsia nigromaculata
AGGGGGATATGTGAGACTATCAATTATGGAGGTTGTGCTCGGGAAGGACACCATAATATTTGCTTTTTCTCCTCCAAACAGTTTTATCTTAAGGTTCATATCAATCTTGTCGAGTGGCAGAGTCTGGATATTCTGCGCTTGGGTTGATATCTCCATGATAACCGCAAAGAGAAAAACGAGCCCCAAATATTTCCACGAACTTATCGAAAATATTTCCATTTTGGTGGAAATTAAGATAACTAAATGTTTGTATCTTCTTAGATGGGCCACTATATTTCAAATATTTTCCTACAAGAAATAATTTATGTTTCAAATGAGGAAATGTTCATTGTAGGAATTTTATTGCACGTTTTATTCTCTGCGAACATTTCTTATAAATTTTTATATTAGAGCATTATATTAACTGGTATATTTGCTTTTGTTATAATATAATGGTTGTGCTAATAGTATTAAGTAGTGATCAGGTATAAAGAGAGATAATAAAGGAGTTTCCTTCATTGCTCGTTAATTTAATTCACTAATTTGTTATCGTGAACTTTTGTATCCATTGTTTATTTCACAGCATTGTGTAGACACAGATGTATGATTTAACTCTAAAGTAGGCAATATGCGCTAAGAATTTGATTCATAAAGAGATGATTCGTGATAGTGAGAAATTTGCAAGGTCATATTTTCTTAAATGTCTATGAATCCAATAGTAACGATAGATAGAATATTTGTTTAAATGGGAAAGAATGGACAATATTACGTATTTCAGAATAACTTGCAGTTTTACAGTTTATTTGAGAAAACTTTATTAACTGTCTAAAACAACATATTTATATTTCTAATATTTAAATAGACTTAATGATACCTAAACTGTGTGCTTAAAAATATTTTAAATTCTCAATGAATTTTATTCAAATGAAAGGAATATCTTAACAAAATTCTAAAATATAACAAGGTTCCTCCTATTTTATGTTCACATGGATTACATGTAAATTCAAAATTATATTTTTACTCTAATTCTTCAAATTAAAAAAGCATAAAGATTGTCAGATGTACTTAACTTAAGTATTATGTTATTTAACCAGTAAAAATATCTTGGAAATTTTTATCTTCCTAAGCACTTAAAGGAATGAAATCTTTTATTGTGATTCCTTAGATAATTCACCCTCGCGAAATCTTTATTACAAATTTTGCACTGGAATGGAAGCTCTCCTGTATGAGTAGTTAAATGTTTTTTCTGGTTTCCCAAATTAGTAAACTCTTTCCCACACAATTGGCAGAAATAAGGGCGTTCATTTGTGTGACTCCAAATATGCTTTTCAAGGTTTCCACTACTTGCAAATCGCTTGTTACAAAGCAAGCACTCATATTCGTATTCACTATGCTTTCTCTTCATATGTCCGTTTAGTCCTGCTTTATGTGTAAATCTGTGATCACAAACTAAGCATTTGTAAGGCTTTTCCCCTGTATGTGTTCTTAAATGGGACATCATTTGACAACGTTCGTAGAAACGCTTATTACAAATATCACATTCAAACCGTTTCTCTAGGCCAAAATGAACTTTTGACTTGTGCTTATCCATGTTAACCTTCTGTGCAAATCCCTTATTGCAAATTGAACACTTGAATGGTAGGTCTTTCATGTGAATCCTTTCGTGGACTTTTAATGTGTAATAATATTTAAAAGATTTTGGACACACTTTACATGTAAAAACGTCGCTGCTTTTGTGAAGCCGCATATGGTCATTTAAGAGCTCTTTGCTGGTAAATGTTGCCCTTTTTCTTGTACAAAAATCACAAGAAAAGTGTAAAACATTATCATATTTCTCTTGGTGACGTTTTAAAGTTTTGGCCTCCTTAAATTGCAGACTGCAGTGATTACATTTGTATGGAAAAATAGTTGAATGCCGGTCCTCATGTAGTCGAGCTTCAAAAACTGTTTTAAATGTTTTCTCACACTTAGAACATTTGTAAGGTCTTTCCTCTGTATGGCTTTGGATATGATTTTGCAACAAAGCCTTACTCAAGCACTTCCGGTCACAGAGTGGACATGAGTATAACGACGTGGCAGAATGTAAACGTGAATGTAACAGTAAGGTTCCAGCATTTCTAAATGATTTAGCACATACTTTGCATTCAAATGGCGCTTCTTTAGTGTGAAAATTTGTGTGGCACTCCAAACTATTCAAATTTGCAAATCTCCGATCACAAAAAAGGCACTGAAACTTGTTGGAATGTAGGATTTCATGGATTTTTAATTGAGCTGTCTCCCGAAACTTTTTCTTGCATATTTTGCACTCAAAACTTTTTTCCAAATTGTGTGTCTTTTTGTGATAATTTAGTTGGCCGTTCTCATAGAATGATTTTTTGCACTGATTGCATTTGTAAGGTCGTTCCCCAGTATGCGTTTTGAGATGGGTTGTTACACCAGTGGAACGTGAAAATCGTTTTTTGCATAACGGACAACTGAACCGTTTTTCAGACTGGTGGATAACCCGGTGATTGTTGAGACCTTGTATTTGTGCAAATCTCTTTTTGCAAACTGTACATTCATATTCTTTAAAAGTGTTGTGGATTTTCTGGTGGTCTTTTAGAATACAATCGGTGTAAAATCTCTTTTTGCATGTTTTGCATTCAAATTGTTTCTCTGGCTTTAAATGGATTCGGGTTATGTGACTGTTCATGTTCTGTTTGTGATTGAAACACTGTCTGCAGTGAGGACACTTAAAAGGTCGATTTTCTATGATAACTTTTGCCATTTTGATGTTTCTTGAAATTATATAGTAACACAAGGTCACAAATTATATCAATATTTATGAAATGAGTTGCAAAAATTTTCACAAGGTTGATAAGGATATTGTTTTGAAGGTGATAAAAGAAGATAAACAAAACAAGATGTTATACTGTGAACCTGTTTTTCCCTCCTCAAAACAAAATATATTTTTAGATAGCCTTTTTTTCACATTGTTAATTTAGGTATCTAATATGTAGTTTCAGAAGCTTACATGAATACATGGTTATTTCATGTGTCTAAAAATGCATGACAATGTGGGATGCTTAGAAGAGTGATCTTTTCACAATATAAGTGGGTATGCACCTCTCAATCTTGATTTTGGTTTAAGTGCACGACAATCAACAATACAAGAAGAAAATGTGAAGTAGGGATGTAAACGAGAACACGAACATGAGAAAATGCAATGCTGAGTTTGGAACTAGTTGAGTCCATCCTTATAAAAGCAATACATACAGGAATTTCCATGCTGACTTATTATTATTATCCTGATGTCTACTTTTTGATGAAGTTATATTTCTTATCGACTACAATAATTTACTCTACTTAAAGTTGCATATTATACAAGACGGACACAAAAATCCAACTTGTCAATATTTACATAACATTTTATACTAACTCATATATATGAAAGAGAAATTCTAATGTATTACTTTTTAATTAGCTAATCAATTAGGTCTCTTTTTACGATGTGCAAAAATTCAGGTGGATTTTGAAGGGGATAAAAAGTATGTAAACAAAACAAGATGCTATGTATGTACATTTCATTTTTTATCGTTGCTTGGGTGGACTAGACAGAAAAAAGCAATTAAAGCAACATGAATAGCAAAAAGGTAAACAGGCCTGAGCATCAGCAAAACAAGTACAGTTAGGTACGTATGTACCTACACATTTGATTAGGTTGAGTCGGAGACCAACCTCAATAAATTGAGATCACTCTGTATTTGGGCACGAGCCCATGCACACGGAAGTAGAGTTTGTCTTATTGCTAACTGGTGGAGATAGGCTTGTTCTCCATCTTGACAGCCAAGTGATTAAAGTTCACATCCCATAATACTCTAATATGAGTGGAAACGTAAAATTAAAAGCATAAAATTGGAAACATAAGTTGGAAATAGGTAATTTCCGAAACATTTTCCAACAATCATGAGTTTTAAGTTAAAGAGTGTCACTCAAGCAAATTCGAGAGAAAACAAAGAGAACGAAAACTATGTATAAGATGAAAACCTCGAAATTTGTGTTAAGTGATGTGCGCCAGAATTTCATAAGATCCTTGAGCTGTATGCTCCTAACGTCCTTAACATTCTGATGATACCAGGAGCGCATGAAGCCGTGTAAATCGTGAGCTGAGAATATGATTCCAACCCGCGAGAGGAGGATAAGACTACTTAATTAAATCCCGAAGAAAATTCTCAAAAAAGGAAACGCGTCACCTACTTCTTTGGTAAAGAATGTGCAAGATTTGAGAAATTGAAACAAGACAGGTCAACTCTCGCTGACTCACTGAAAAAAAGAGCAAGCATACAGTTAAGTTGGGTACGTTGCAAATCAGGCAAGATAATTTAATCATATTATTGTGTAGTTACGACTGCGGACAAAATTCAAATTCTCCCTAGAATAAATGATCAATTCATTAGAATCGTCATGGAGAATTATCTGATACCCAAATATAAAGCCACGCGTTTGTCAACTCGGGCTGTAAAATTCTTTTTTGCCAGCTTTAAGTTGTGGGCTGACATGAAAGGGATGAATGATGCATCCAGAAAGATCACTATTCCATTTGCATTTCAAGAAAAGGAAGCCTCTCGGTGGTTTGAATTAAACGAGAAAATGCTACGTGACCCAGCGTTGACATTTGACGATATTTGTAACGCATTTCTAGAAGACGCGCCATTGCATGATGACAAACAAAATAATATTTATGAGATATTAGCCTCAAAACCGATTGACAATGAGAGTGCTTCATCTTATCTCCTTCGAGTTCGTTATGAATTAGGAGAGGACTTTGAGAAACAGTCAGAAGAAACTCTAGTAGAAGCATTAGTTGATAATCTGCCAATTCGGGTTAGACATTGGATTGAGATCAAAGGTGTACCGAATACCTACGATGCACTTAAAAAATCAGTTAAAGAGTACGAAAAAAGGAACACTGTGAAAGAAGAGCAACCTAATTCCAGCAAAAGCATAAAAACCGAGCCTGGAATAAGCATGCTTACTGGAGAAAACTCTGCTGAAACCACAGAATTGCGAGGCTTAATAAGCATTTTATGCAAAGAAATTGTTGCATTTAAAGCATATAATGCCCAGAAAATGCAAGAGCTAGAAGATAAATTGGAAGCATACAACCAAGAATCAAGTCCACAATCAAGTCCAGAGCCAACAAGGAAATTCAGTGGCACGTGTAATTTCTGCAATCTAAAAGGCCATAAACTGCCTGAATGCAGATATCGCATGATGAGCCAAGGGCAAGGTCACATGCATTCAAGTTTTCAACCAGATATGCAAAGTCAACAACAGTACTACGAGCAATGGAATCAAGTTCCTGCTCCCAGCTTCAGCCAAGGAATGTTGCCGACACAGCAAAATCCAAAAGTGTCAAAAAACTAGAGATAATATGGCTGGTTGCCATGCTATCAGTGCAATTTAAAGGGAAATTCATATGATGGTGATAACATATTTACATGACATTAGATTAACCATTTAAAATAACTTCAATTTTATTAGGTATGCGGAAACAAGAAAAGCAGAACGTAAGGAAGTAATGAACAATGCAGTCTACAACATAAGTGTAATAGTATGGGCATAAATTTCAACAACTACTGTAAGCAAATATTTAGGAAGTTATGAATCAAATGATATGACCATGAGTTTCAATTAAAAAATAATTTATCGGCAAAATATGCAAGAAAGCAGTGAGTCACACTTGTAATCATGTTATGTGCTCAGCTTGAGTATAAAAATAGAGGAGCTATTTCATCTCAGGCAAGAATGCAATTAAGTGCTTAAGTGATTTAAATGACTGGCTTTGTACACAAATGAAAAAATGGTCGGCCGACGCGAATAAGTTTGTGTACATTATCAGACTTAAGTGAAAAATATTTGCTGACTCATTTGCCATTGAGACTTGACACTGACATTTTCAGACGAATGAATGAATGAATAATAACAGCTCTGGCTAAATACAGTAGAATGCAAGTAGGATTAAGATAATATACTTATAACAGCTTAAATGTATAAAGGATCGAAAAGAAATTTTTCAATAAAAAGCGCAAAAAAAATCTCTGGCCAGAGTACTTTAAAGTAAAGACAAAAAAAAGAGAAGTAATTAAATGTGCAAAAGGGCACTAGTATGAAACGTTAATGTGCAAAAGGGCACTCACATGATAAACAAATGTGCAAAAGGGCACTAGTATAAAACAGTAATTTGCAAAAGAGTATACACATATGATAAACAAATGTGCAAAAGGGCACACGACAATTTAATTTTTCAGAAAAAGGCACATAATAATGAAAAAAGTGCAAAACGACACGATAAATCAAAACTGTGGTCACGAAATACTTATTTTGAGTCCAATCTAATGTTGGGGAAAGTGTACTTTCCCCTGAAATTTAAATTTTTCTAGTTTTAGTATCGTGGAGTACAATCAGTCAGGATTCATTATCTTATGGGTTCCCAAGAGAGGAAGCAACAATTATAGGAAATAAAAGCACAGGATGGAATCCTTACCTCAAAATGCGAGCATTTAAAACTAACACGAGGGGCCGTAAACTTTCATGTATGAATAATTCCCAGAATGAGGAAGGACTGAATCACTGGAATACTCAAAGGAATGCTCCAAACCTTAAGACATTTGGAATAGGAACAAAAAACACAATGGTTTTACTAATAAGTAGCTTTTCTTTTAATTTCACATCATATTTTCATTCAAGTAAAATTGCAAATCAATGAATTGCATAGCCAGCGTAAGATTGTACGTAGAAATAGAAAGAAGCAAAAAACTGTAACAGTAGCAGAAAACATCAAAGAGTTAGCTGAATATTTTATTATGTATGTAGTCCGGCGACAAGTCTCTCGACCATATTTTTCATTAGTTAAAATATAATAGCCAAAAAGGCGACAGGATACATTAAGAAATAAAATTATATTCGGTGATGTAAAGTTCATATTGTTTGTACAGGATCCTATATTAACAGGACATTTAACATTGAACTTTTAGATTATAGCAACCTTATCTACTCAAACAGCCATAAAGCAGAAGCTCAAAAAAATATTAAGAAGCGATTTTCATCGACGAGAAGGCGACTAAACAAGAGACCATAAAAGCTAGCTATTGCAGGAAAACATGCGTCATCATCGTCTCATTTCTCTTCTCTCCAAGATTTTTTTCGAATATATAGCGTTAAACCAACTAGGTAAGAATGTGTACACGTAATATAAGTTGTACAGTAAATTTACGAAATATATGAATCAATGAACCTTGTGTTCATATCATGCATTGTGAAGTGCATTAAAATCACAACAAAATTTTAGTAATGAACTTTTGTTTTATGTTTAAAAACTTTTTTGTTAAGTTATGTCAAAAATGTTATTCATTTGTATTTCAAAATATCTTGGTAAAAATTTTATATTTTGTGTTTAGAGAACATTATTGTCAAATTTTATATCAAAATTTGTTAATTCATAAGCAAAACTTTATATGTCAAAACTTTGTTTGTATTTACTCGCGGGAGCTCGTCCTCTCGCAGGTAGGTGAGTTAGGTACGTATGTACCTACACATTTGATTAGGTTGAGTCGGAGACCAACCTCAATAAATTGAGATCACTCTCTATTGGGGCACGAGCCCATGCACACGGAAGTAGAGTTTGTTTTATTGCTAACTTATTCCGAGTTTTACTGCACATTTGTGACTGCATTCAATAATTTCAGACCGATTCCTCAACTTACTTTGACTGAGAATGGTTCATGTGACCCACCGAATGCGTTTAACCGAAAAGAACCTTTAACAGCTCCAAAACAAATCATTTTCAATGCGTACGACAAGGAGGCTTCGTGGGGTCGCATATTCTGTGATTATCGACAAGATCTAATCTGTAAGCCCTCCACTTTGGCATGCGAGTTCCCCGAAACCTCCACAAACTGTGAACAACAGTGCAACCCATCTCCCCTAATTTAGAAGAGAAACGTTGTTTTTTAGAAAATCTTAATTGACCTGGGCTATGGCTTGGATATCAGCCACTCTGCTTTCACAAGCAATCTGTACCATATTATGATTTTCAAGTTTGGACAAGCCGCTAAGCTGCGATTTCGGAACCCAGTGTCGCTTGAAAGACTCCATAATATTACCACAGTATTTCAAGAATAATATCGATGAATGAAAGATGGGTACCTGGACCTTATCAATTGGTCACGATGGCGTTGTTGGCTCGTCCGAGAATCTTGTCAAATCAAGGGATACTACGACCCAAAAGCTTCAATCCTGGCTCTGTTTGCTACAACTTTGGAACACCTCGACCCTCTGGCTCTGTGAAGCCGGTAACAGACAATAGAGTCGTTTCACCCCTAATAGAGCTTGCAATTTATGGAATGAGCTACAAACACTTTGGCATTGAAAATTACTTCGAACCTTTTTTTTCCTTCTTTCTCCACCCAAGTAATATACAACTCCGGGGTACTCAACTTTTACGCTATGTACGTAAATAAGGTGGTAACTATGTTTCCCCGTGGTGGAGTGCCCAAAGATCAAGTTGACAATGAAGGAAGTCGCTGGACCGTCAGCAAAATTAGGAAACTGGAGGACGTATGGAAATGGTTCGCTAGTGTAGTAGTTGATTCACCACCGGGGTCATCAGCGCAGGGAGGGGTAGGCAGGCAGGGCTGGAGGCCTCCCCTAGCGAAAGAGAGAGGTAGAAAATCCCGAGAGATATAAAAATAGCTCAGAATTTTTCTGTAATATTTTCTGATAAATTTCTCAAAAATAAACCAAAATGACCTTCAGATTTAATTTTTGTTCTAGAACCTCGTACTTATCCTCAGTAGAATTACATGTTCGTTTTAAAGTTTCACATGGGTCAAAATCTATGTATTCTTTTTTAAATTTTTAAACATTTTACCTAAATCTCAGACGCCCGTGGAAAAAGCTCGGTATCCTGGTATCCTAGACACCAGGAAGTTTTTTTGCGCCGAAGGCGCAAAACCCTTTTCCCGGTGCGACTGCAAGGAAAGCGGGAAGTTTTTGCTCCGAAATAATTGGACTGAACAGATGTAGTAATCAAATTTGACCGACAAAAAATTTTGCTGAGTATTTCATGGATGAACGAGCACCCAGCCAATCGCATTCGAATCATCAAAGAAAATAGATTTAAGAGTTGAATGGAAAATGGAGAGCGAATTAAATAAACTGGGCTATAAATATTATAAGTATGAGAATATGCCCAAAAACCACTGAAATATGCAGAACGAGGTTTGGGAAACGGAGGTCAACATATTGAAACATTAACTATTAATTTTCTCAAGCTTTGGAGCACTAAAAAAACTTTAGCGTTTAGTGTAGCTTCAGTTATCATTAGTGGAAGTCTTTCTTAAATATTCTGCATTCTATGTGGTATATTCTGCATAGATGAAATGTGTTTCTGCGAGAGAAATTAGTTAAGCTTTTGGAGCAATGAATAAGATGGGGAAAAGGTGAGAAGATGACAATGCATTGTCGTTTCTCCATACACATGTTCATTTTAGCTTCTCCTTAAAAATATACGCATTCCAATGCATTGGTTTTGGTTTTGTATCTTTTGGAAATTGGCGTTTTATTTTGTCAGATTTTTTTGTGCGCTGGTGGACTACCTGTCGCTTTCGTCACCCTTGTCCCTCGTTTTCTCTTTAGTTATGTTCTACTCTTGATTTAGTCCCCCGTCGGAGATAATTTGCTATGCATGGGATTCAAAAGATATTCAAATGAATTGCATGAAGATAAAAACTGGTAGTACAAATTCATATTATATGACTAAAGCTAAGGGGGATTTCGGGAAGGACATATTTGTTATAAGTTTTGGTACGTAAATGCATACGTAATATGACTTGTAAAGTTAAGAGAGATAATGAGAAGGACCAAATCGTCACAGGTTTGGGTGCTCCTACCCTCGCCTTGGTATCATCATCATGGAAAATTTGTAACAGTAGAGATTATAGAGAGAATGACGCATTTTCGTTTTCAATTCTATCAGCATACATGTACTAAACTATATCAAAGTTGGTTATTTAAAAATTTAATTGAAATAAGTTGGTTTGGCCGTACAATAAGCATATGAGATATTTGATTGCTAATTCTATTTAAAACTTGATGGCTCGATAATTTCTCCCTATCTTCTTTAAAGTTAAATTTCAAGGCAACGTATTCTGTGAAACCGTCAACGTTACCACTCAATGTCATTAGTTGGCATTCTTTATTCACACTTCAGAGGCGCACCTACAGCTTATCTGGGTCGAAGTAAGTCAGGATAATTAAAGTTTAATTTTAAATGTCGTTTTCATTTACAAAACAACTCAAAGTTTCTTCAATTGAAAATATTAAGTAATTTTACATCCTCCTTGCATGTTTTTGAGCAATAATTACCATCATAATAACTGTTGGCCCATTCCTAATTAAGTTAAATGTTATGACAGATACTAACCGCCAATGTTTTCTCTTTTCTGCGATAAGTTTTATGATAATTTTTTGATAAGCACCACAAGGCAAAACGGCCTGAGCCAAAAGATAAGTATTATTTTCTATAAGTACTTCTTGTTTCGTCTTTTTATTTCTCCGAATTTTCTGAGGATGTGCAAATTAGCTGGCAAATGAGTAAATGATGATAGTGCTCAAAAGAATTAGAGAGATGTAAAGATTTCGCCTCTTTCTCTGTACTTATCTTTATTTTGCTTATATCATCATTTCGTGAAATCTTGCAGTGAGCAAACATTCATAAAAAAAACTGTCTTTTGCGACAGACAATTCAACTTTTGCTGAAGATGTTGATCTTCTCCATGTTCAGGAAATCCTGGGTCTCTGAAGAAGCACGCAACATGCAAATGTATATTTATTTAGATTAAAAAAACATGTAATATTGTCCTAAAACATGTAAAAACATATGTCCTATGTTCATTCAGCAAAATTGGGTCGTTATAACGGTTTATAACGGTTGCTGTTAATCGTTAATGTCTATTTTCAAACTCATCTTAGCTTAGATGATCAATGTTCGATTGCAAGAATCAGAAAATCTACTCGCGTTTAGTCAGGAGAGTTGAAATTGCAAAAAAACCATTATAACGGCCAAACCGTTAAAAATTTTGAATAACCCTTATGTGGAAAATAATCAGCATTAACAATGCGCTCAAATGAGCCCCCAACATGCTATATGCTTACATTTAAAAAATTTACCGTTATAACGGCAGCTAACAGTTTCCGGAAGCCGTTAGTGCCCATTTTCGAACTTATCTAAGCTTAGGTTATCAGTAATCCATTGCAAAAATCAGAATTAAAAAATTCGCTTTCGTTCGAGAGTTATCGTGCGCACAGGCAGACGGACATTTACCCACCCCCCACCATCAATCTCAGAAAGTACCAGTTATCACTGGCACTTAATAATAAAGTGAACTCTGTATGCTCAACACATTTATATCAAATTTTCTTGATGAAAGAAAGGGTTAAAATTCCCATTTGCTGGAAAGTATAATGACGCGACAGAAAATTCTTCAGACTAAAACAAAAAGGGAGTAGGAGAAAATTTCATGGATATTTTCCTGCAAATATGAGACCTGAGTTACTATAGATAAAATAAACCAAAGTTAATTATCAACGTCAGATGACCTATGTCAAATCATAACAGTCTTAGTAAAGCCGTGTATGAACATGAAATAAACACAATCTCTTTACATCGATTGCGACTTTGTTGTGTTCTGGCGAAACTCTTGTTGGGTCATTTGCACAATTTTTATACTATTCGTCTCTGTGATTGATACACATAAAATTCTCAGCAGGACAAACTCAATATCTTCTGTTTTCTAAGATGGTTTTAAACTTTGTCATAACTTTTTTCTACGTGAAAATAATGCAAGTTACTGTTACCGTAATAAAATTGATTTCAATTACAACACTGGTGTAATAAGTTTTTGCTTGCCATGAATACTGCAAAAGCAGGGCCATAGTTAACGTTGCCGAAAACCCGACAACCAAAACAGATAGACCCACAAACAGACCCGAAAACGTACAACCCGAAAAGTTACGTCTGAACGAATCTTACCATACCGTTGCACATCACCGATAACGAACAACATGGCCAACTCAACTTCAACGAGTTATGGGGCACATTAAAGGGCTTCCATTTCAAAAGAGATTCCGATTCTGTGGAGAACGCTCAAAGCTAAAAACGTGTAACAACCGCACCTACAGTATTTATGATATTTATAAATTAACTAACCAAAAATTTTCTAGTTGTTTGATTAATAATTAGTTGTGAACAAGATGTAAGGGTTTTAAAAAAGTGACTTCTTTTGACAAACGAACCCATTGAATCTTTAGATACAAACAATGAAACAATCTATCCTGGTGCTAATAAACAAAAGTACAGCCAAAATGTATAGGTATGTAACATGTTCAACTATTCAGTTAATAAATTTGCTAAATGATTTGACACTTTCCTAGCCATAGGATCGTCAAGTAGCAAACCCAATAACCGTAGTTCAGATCTACATGACACATCCCGAAACGAAGAAGCTTGTCCGAGTAATCTGGAATGGGAGTCAGATCTGACAGTAAAAATTCTCAAATTTTTACAAATAAACAAATTCCAGGAAAATCTTCATACTAATTAAACTTACTTTCTGCGGATATAGGAGTAGTCATCCTCAAAAACCAGATAAGTTGGGTGATCAGGACTCCTGGTCCAGGGCCATTATAATATTATTCTGTAACGTGGGTAACTTCAAAATGTTAAACACATGGATTCTTTATTCGAAATTCCGCCTTTTCCATAATTATTTCCAATCAGTAAAGGGAGTTTTAGAAAACAAAAAATACATATTTTTTCAATCGTAATGAAAACTACATTTCATGTATATATTGTGGAGTTGGTGTTGACAATTTAAAAGTCTGAATATTATACGTTCTGCCCACATTCGAAGGAATTATCATTCCCTCAATCAGTCATTTATCTATTCTAAACCATTTTAATTCAAGCATTTACACATTCAGTGGGAAAAAATTCAGTGATAGACAAAGTGTAAAAAATCATGTTGTTGCATAGAAAAGTTGAGAAAAAATTTGAAATATGAAGCGCACCACCGTACCCACCGGATAAAACATTGCAAATTTTAGGGCCTATTGTCATATTATTCTTATACTAACTACATTCTGCTGTTGATGAAAATTCTGGATAATATTGAGAAAATCACCAAGCGTGCGCTCTAAACGAATCTTCACTTATCCTCCTCACATGGCCTGCAGCCGTTTTAATTCTATTTGACTACAGTGGATATTTTAACACTGCGATGTAAGAAAACATTTTTTGATTTAACTTATGTCCTTGTTAATATTTGTTGTTTGACATCACTAACATAAATATTTTAACCTACATACGAAAGTTGATAAAGCTTTGGCTGATCTTATATTTTTTGAAACAGGGTTGTGTTTTTCTATCAAATAAAGTATAGTTGCGTCTTGGTTTAATCAACCCAATACATTTATGCCGTTAGCCCGAATGAAAAATATAGGGTAAAATCGTCTGACTTAGGAAAATGGTCGAAATCGAGGTCAGCATTTTATTAATCATTTCATGGGGTTGCATAGAGCTCTAATAATTTAGTAATTTGGCACTAATCAAACTATTTAAGATTTCACTGTCTTCAAATGTCGGGAGGTACAAGCTTGAAAAGTGCTCTCACGGGAATTTAGCTGGAAGCCACATTTTTTGACGCAGAAACTTGAAATATGGCACGTTTATGTCAAATAAAATTCTCATGAAGGGCATTTCCTTCGTTTTTCAATTTTCGATATTTTACGGATTTTATACACAAAATCAATATTTTGACAAAATCAGAAGTTAAATGAAATTTGGGTATTATCATCTCACATAGGAAAATGGTCGAAATCAAAATTTTGGAAATCAGTTTACTGGGACACAGCTAGGATAACTTAGTAAGTTGGCATAAAGGGAAAAATTTGAAAACTAACAATTTTCAAATGGCGGCAGCTACAATTTGAAAAAGTGGTTCTGCTGGGATTTCGCTGGAAGCCACATTTTTTGACGTAGGAACTTGAAAATAGGCAAAACCTTGTAAAATAAGTTTCCAGGTGGGTTTCCCTTGGTTTTATGATTTTCATTGTTTTTTTTAGATTTTTTACACAAAAAACTATATTTTGAAAAAAATATGGATTTTTTGGAATTTCTAAGGAAAGACCCACCTAGACATTTTAATTGTCAACAGGACGCTAAAAAGTTCATGCGTCCACGATTAAAACTCACCGAAATAATCAAATCCTACGAAATGCCATTCATGATTTTTCGTACAATGTGACAAACAAATCGGATTACAAGTGTAAAATGGTCAGGATCATAGAGAGCAAAACCATTTGTCGTAAAAAAGAAATTAGTTTGAAACCTAAAAACGAATTAACAGCTACCAGTGGAGGTTTAATTTTGACTGAACATTGTATTTACCAAATTTATTCCTGTTCGTGCAGTTGAAATAGTCAATTCCCGATCCTAGAAGTCTTAATATTTCCTCTAAGTCAAATTCTATTGAGATCCCATCTGTGGTATAGATTAACTACCAAACTAACCTAAACAACTGTGAATAGCTTTTTAACATAACAAACAAGTATTTGTTCATCATATTTGCGAGACAGAGTCGGACGCAGGAAGTCAAAAGAAATACCCTCACCTTTGATGAAATAAAACTTTTTTACTAGAAAACTAATTAATTGATTTCTGCATTGCATGGTGTTTGGAGAATGCTTTGGGAGGACATCAGCAAGTAAAAAAATACAATCCGACATTTCCATCAATTTATAAATTATTCACAGACAAAAACATGCATTAACTAGCTAAACATTTGATCCATATTTAATCACCTAGCTAAAAGCAAATCAATAATAAGCAAGGTCATTGCTGAAAAAAAATTCTGATGAACCTGTTTTTGTTTAAATCCCGCAGTTTTTTTCACAAAAAAAGCTACACCATGTGATATTAGGTCAAGTAAATGATCGCTTCAAGCTTATATAAAAAGGATCCTTCCGCATTACCTCAGTAGGATGGGCTATAAGGATTTTTTTTCAATTGAATTGCCATATATTTCCATGATAATTATGGAGATAATTGCTTGGGCTATAAGGACGTGGCTTGCCA
>JAQIXX010004883.1:0-15154 GCA_034700605.1 Willowsia nigromaculata
AAATTCTCTTCTGCTATGTTCTTTTTTCCCTATCCTCCGGGAGCTGTTTCATTTTGTAAAGGAGTGTGTTAGTAAGTTTTGAAGAGCCAAAGAAATGTATAGAGAATGAGGGAGAGAGACACAGGGAAAGAGAGAACCCGCTGAGTCGAAGTGGAAAGGGAGAAAGAGAATAGTAGTATGATGATGAGTCTTCTCCTTGCCGGACGAGCAAACAGTTTATGAGCAGTGTGTGAATGTGAGTGCCTTTAAAGAGGCAAGTGAATGTGAGTAATGGCTCGTGATGCACAGATTTGTGATCAGTCAGGTGGAAAATAACGTCTTCAACTTTTACTTCTCTTTGCATGTGATGTACTACTCTAATATGAATATAAGAATCTTGCAATAACATGTCTAACTGTTTTTGATGCATTCAAGCATTTGTAAGCTCTTTCTTCATTTCTTTTGTATGTTTATGTATGTGTATAAAGCGTATATATTTTTGGGTATTAATGTAGAACTGCTTTTTCTCGAGTGCAGCACAGTAGTAATCAGTATTTTATTTGGATTTTCTCCCTTTACGTGTGCATGCGTGTGCCTTTCCGTATATCAGTTTATCTTGAAATGTAATACACTTCTGTGGGGTGGAAAGAATGTGAATGTGAGAGTAACGCCTACGGAGACATAACTGGAGGATGTGGGTATTCTTTCTGGGCTTCAAATACTTGTGTGCTGCATGTCTTTATTTTTATTTTTCGTCACGTAAAATTTGTCTACTGCTGTGAAGCAATGATTCTAGTGGAATTTTGTTTTTCTCACTCGTTAGAACTATTCGTTTTGTCATTGTTCCATCCTCTCTCTTCCTTGTGGTCGTTTGTTATAAATTTGTGTAGAGAAGCATAGATATGGGCATGTATCGGGTTATGGGATGTACTTGAAATAATAAAAATTGGATGACGAGACAAACTAGTACACCGAATAGGGATGAGTGTCTACATATTATTATGATACATTTGTTGTGTGTACGTATATGGTTTTTCTGGTAGAAATGGAACAAAGTATGTAATATGTATTTGATGGTGGCTTTTTCTGGGAAAGGAGGGAAAATGCCAGTATGACTAGTTTTATGAGCTATTTCATAAGGCCGAGCTTTAAGTTTCCTCAGGGAGTATCAAATGAGTAGGATTTGGTGAAAGCAGGATGTACACGCACAGGAGAAGAAGATGTAGAAGTCTGTGAGTGGGACTTACTGTACAGGATTGATGTTGTTGTTGGGCAGATGCCACATTTTATATGCCAAAAGAGTTACGACCGTGCATCTCCCAAAAATGGCTACAAATTGTCAGGGTTGCTTTTGTGTTGTATTCGGGTCTTGGACCTGAACAAGTGATATTAGTAGGAAATTCAAGATGAAAGTGAGAAAGAAAGATATAAAATGGCATATATGAAGATAAAGAAGAAGAGGAAGAAAAAAGGACACAGTTTTTTTTGTGTTTGGTGACTTTGAAAGAGTGCTCCCAGTTTATCCATGATGTTTCAATGTCAGTTTCGGTTGTGTTTGGATGAGGCGAATGGCGAATTGAATGTTAGACCTTATACTCTGAGTTATAGTTTTCTAGTTTTCTCCAGCACTATATCACACGTCACACAAACTCTCTTTCTACTCAAGCATTAGTCAGCAGCGGGCTTATTATTGTTGATGTTATGATGCTGCATAAGTAGTATTATTATTACATACATGTACATCGGTATATTACTATAGAAGAAGAATATATATTGGAATTTGTAAACGCTCGTCATGTTTTGAGTACTCAGATGATATAGTACATACGAAAGGAAAGTTACGACGGCTGGTTAGTACATTTCTAGTAGTTTATCATCCCCTTTTTGCTCCTCTTTTTGTGTACGTCTTAATTTTACTCAAGAAGATGATGATGAAAAAAACTACGTTAGGTGTGTGCGGTATATGTTACCCGTTTCCCGCATTTCCTTTTAAAGTATAGTCTGTCATTTCATAATGTGTACCTTGTATTGTCTTTGTGCATTTTTCAGGCGGACATTTATCGCAAAATCGATGAGACATGTGTTGACGTATGTGGCTTACTTCTACGATTTGTCAAGAAAATCGTTTTGCTATCTGCTGACTATAGAGACGAGGTGGAAAAGAAACGTCTCCGTCACGGACAACGAATTGCAGATGTCGGAGAAGGAAAATCCACCGTAACTCTTCCATCTACTTATCCGCATCCTCCTGGATTCGATTGGCAGTTGGTGGATTTATGGAAAGACATCAAAAAGCTTCCTCATTTAACGCCGGGTATGTGTGTCCTCCCTTCTTCTTCTTCTTTCTTTTCTTCTACTATGTATGTATATGCCATGTCATGATTTTATTCTAGAAAAAGACTTCCACAGATATACTCATCGTCAATAATAATAGGTTTGCTTATGTTGTCTTTATCTATTTTCAAAGAGAATACCCTAACGAAGCCCATTTTATCACGTGAATCTTTCGCATTTAGAGAATATGATTCCTCATAATAAATCCATCTTTCAGATTTTCTTTTCAAGAATGAACAGTTGTTTCACAGGACGTGGATCTACACTTGTTTTATGAGATTTCATTTGCTTTCACTGAAGAGTATCAAGCTACGCCTAACTATACATTAATTATATAAGTGCATATAAAATTTTGAATGAATGTGTGTGGTATTCTGGAAAAAAGCATACAATTAAGTAAAGGAATTTGTTGTGGAGGAAGGAATTCCCGAGAGAATAGCAGTAGACAAGGGTTCATTCTCTCTTTTCTTCCCTCATTTAGGATTTAGGAATAAAAGTCTAGTCAGTATTCTGGTTTGATGAAAAATGCTATGTAGTGTTTTATGAAAGTTGGCCGACTTTAATTCGTGTATTGCTTTTTAATGAGGTAGATCCATAAACAACGTATTTTATACGTGCGTATGCTTCCAAGTGCATAATACCAGTTTATATATTATTAGAGGTGTAATATTAGTCACACATATATATATATCCATCTTGTTGCTGTATTGACCAAAGCTAATGCACGATAGCGAAAGTAATATGGCAAGCAGTGTCCCATTTATGATTAAGTCAAAACCTGTGAATGAGTTTTACAGCTTGGTTGTCCCTTTCCCTGCTAAAAATGAAGTCTTTTGGCAGCAGCAGCCGTGATGGCAGTTGGAAAGTGAGAGATGTTGCCATGTATAGGCTTTGTCTGCTACCACTTTTGCAGGTTTGCCTGAAAATTCAGGGTGAAAGTATAAGTTGGTGATGATGAGAAAGAAAGAATATAAACTTATTAAATAATATGCCTTATTTGAAGTGTAGGCATGTACGTTCTGTACGTTATCCCTTTTCTTTCCTTTTCCATGTTCTTCTATTCTTTTTCTAGTCAGTTTGGCTTAATTATTCCCCTTGGCTAATATCAGTCAGTCCGTCTCTCTTCAGAGAAACGAAAAGGAAGGCTCCGCAGCAGAAAGAAATGCTATAAAATGAAAAAATGCAGGCATACACAAAATTTCTCACAAGGCTTTACCCTTTTTTTGGAATTGTACAGGATTTAAATAAAACGGCAAGTGTACATTAAAATGTATGTGTATGTGGACGGTTTTCTACTTCTGCAGAAGAAGCCACTGCAAAACTGACACTGGTAATTTAAATAATCTTTTAGGTTGGTTGTGGAATATAAATGCATGAAGGTCTTTGCTAGTTAGTTACAGTAGTACTTTAGAGACAGTGGAAAGAGTAAACTACCTACACACAACTCATACAAGTACGAATTGTACTTTTGTGTACTCTGCAAAAGTTTCGCATGGATTTCGTTGTGTTGAAGAAAAAGATGCTAGCGGTGATAGTACACTTTTAAAAGATAAGCATTTTGTTTCAAACGTGCATGTTGTGCTAGTACATGTAGTGAAAAAGTCGAGGAAAAACGCACGCAATACAATTAGAATATTTTATGTTCCAAGAGTCTACCTAAATTATACAGTGAGAATATCTAATATGGTGAGGGCACATTAGCTATGTAGAGTCTGTATGAAAGAATAAAATGAAACATTGAACATGAAACAGCAAGCCTGAAAAGAAAGTGAAATGAGCACATGACGCACTTGTTGTAAAATATGTAGCTGCAGATAGACAAAAAATGTGCAGATGAAGGCTGAAAACAGCAGGGTCTTTTGTGAGAGACTATTATTTTGTACGTTAAGTAGCGTACGCGTACGACTTATTGACTTCTTCCGAATGTTCGTATATCTTTAGGAAAGTGTGTACGTTTTATTTTTAGATGTAACTGTTTCCGTTATTATTATTATCATCATATTACTTTTACAACGTATATAAATACATGCTTGGTGCGGACTGAATTTTGTGAATTTTTTTTTCTTCGTCTGTTTTTCTTTAACCACGTCTCATCTCTTTTTCTTCTCCCGTTTAGATGGAACTTTGGGTCACGCCGGGGAGATAAAAAGGATCCAGAACAGAGTCGACTTTCTCCAAAAGGCTTACTTAAGATGCAAATCATTCTTTGAGACTGAGTACGGTGGTGGTAGTGATCTTGAGCAGAAGAAAAGGCTGAAGGGAGCTCACGGTTCTGCTACAGCAACTAGAGCCTCCAACGAAGGGAGAGTTGAGAGCGATGGATACAATGAAAGGGAAAGAGAAAGAAAGCACGAGGAGAATATCGCTACAGCAAGAGCAGCAGCCAAACAGCATCTCGAACGAGTCGCCAGGGACTTGGAACAAATTTACACCCATTTGAAAGCAGGGATACAAACGGGATCTTTCCAATGGATCGACAGCATTCTTATTAAGGTCGGCACCAGTTG
Source organism: Willowsia nigromaculata (assembly GCA_034700605.1). Lineage (NCBI taxonomy): Eukaryota > Metazoa > Arthropoda > Collembola > Entomobryomorpha > Entomobryidae > Willowsia > Willowsia nigromaculata. The sequence goes on from JAQIXX010004883.1 coordinate 4,821, forward strand.
TTGTTGTTATTCTTTTTTGGGAAAGAAACCAGCAGCATTACTGCAAAGAACAATTTTTCCTCAACTTATTTTTACATGCATGCAATCTTTTCCTGCTCCTCTTGGTACCTACACAAAAAAAAAAGGATATCGAGTGCAATGCAGACATAACCTAGCGTAGATGTAGTTTATTTTATCCATGATCCATGCTACGTGCTATATCTTCAAAGGGAAATTCAACTCTCGGCCTTATGATTTCATGGGATTTCAGTCAGGAATAATACATTGTATAATTTGTTATCCTGTTGCCACCATTATTCTATCGGGCATGTGTAAATGGCTGATGCATGACTTTACATGTTCCTGTGTTTATCAGATGATGAATAGTTCCTTTTGGCAGAAGGGAAATCTGTGAAAGGTTGTTTTGAGCGTGTGTGTGTGCAATGATGATTACACGTAGATTAGACACATTGATATGTACATTATCAAGCTCGCTACATGGATATTTCGATGATGGTTATGCTTGAGATAAGTTCATAATCTGCTGAATTTTGCATGAGATGGGCCAAAAGTTGTTGTTTCCCCCTGCACGCACCACATTTGGCTACACATAAAAATACATAATACAATAGGTAGATGTAGATGCGTTAAAGTTGCGGCATTTGAACCAAAGACAGCAAGGCAAAAGTGGATTATCCATATTTTTGAACGAAGAATTTAGACAAGGATTTTCAGTCTATCGTTTATGGCGTTTGTAAAATATTCTAAATTAATAGATATATTTTTAAACTTTTCTTTTCAAAGTTCTATCTGTAGAATTGCTGAGTTGTATGTTTGAAATTCTAGTTATGCGTTATTGTAAAGTAAGGTTATTTAGGCAATTTAAACCCTCCATACTCCATATCATAAAATTTAAAGAAAACTTGCAGGTATTCAAAAGTAGAGCGATTTATGCTAAACAGTGATATGCGTTCAGATCACGGGTTCTTAAACTTGCTGTTAATAAGGTTTTGTGCACGTTTAAGTACATTATATTGGACAGGCTAGCGTTGGCGTATATTCCGCTTCGGTTTGCGAAATGCTAGGCATGATGCAGAATCAACATAAAAACAGGAAGGAAGCTAGATAACCCAGAAAGATTTCGGAAACAGCTATCGCTGGAATAGCAAGCATTCCACTCTTCTATTTTATGGTTTATGAGGATATAAAGATAAAAATCTGTGAATGAGTCTTCCAAACGTCCCCCTTCCTCTCTGTCTCTGGTAATTTTTTGCTGGTTGCACACATGCAAGTTTGCATGTATCTTATTATTATATACAGCTTCTACATTGTATGTAGCTACCGTTATAGTTTTTTCCTTTGCTGTTTATTTTTTGCGCTGCGCTGAGCTCTTGAATGGTATTGAGGGTAATTTGTCGTTTGTTGCAAAACTTTCACAGGAAGTTAAGATGTTTTGTTTGTATTTGTACGCATTTGTGCTGTACTACGGCACAAGCATTTTCTGCAATCTAGAAGAAAGAATAAGTGCCATTTGGTGAAATGAGTAAAGAAAGTATAGTATAGCCAGAATGTACAGCGGCTCAAAGACGCAGTTGCTGCTAATATGTAATGGAATTTAGTAACACATTGTTTGAAATATCCTCTTTGGTAAAACGCAGACACAAGAATCTAATGTACATAATACGACATAACGTCAAGTTAAATGAGCGTAGCCTAATGGTTGTGATTTTCCCATCCGATGCATGTAGCAAACTGATATATATATACTCGATTCTCATATGCACACGCTTGTGTGGTTTTCTGCAGTCTATGTGTGCACATGTAAGATATATTGAGTGTAAATCCTTTCCTTCTTCAATTGATTATTTTAATGACAGGCACTAGTCTCTGGGAATTGGTTGCTTATTGATGGGGCAAATCGATGCTCGGCCGCTGTTTTGGATCGTCTCAACTCACTGATGGAACCCAACGGATCTTTATTTCTATCTGAGCGAGGGAGCATAGATGGGAAAATAGTTGAAATCAAGCCTCATACAAACTTTCGTCTAATTTTAACAATGGATCCAGCCTTTGGCGAGATTTCCAGGTGAGTTTTATGATAAAATGAAAGTTTTATTTTATTTTTACCCTACCTTTGGAGATTATTTTTCTAAGGAAATCCTCTCTTCTATCTTTCTAATGAAGTTTCGTGTTGAGTGGAAGGATGTAGAATGAAAGTTGGCAATTATTAAATGACTTTTTTATCAGAGGAGAGGATATGAATGTTTCCTACTAGTAGTACGCATGTTTATAAGTTTCAGTACGTCATTAAGGTTCTATAACTGCTCCATATTTCAGCTATTTGTGTTAATATAAATGTAGAGATAGGAGACAAACCAATAACTCTCTTTTGTTAACTAATTTTTCCGCAATAAACTTTTTATGATTTTTTTCTCCGTTTAAGGTATGTACTTTTAAAAAGAGTGTTCTATAAGTGAATATGCATTTGCCTTTGGCAAATTACCAAAAACTTGAAACTTTCTTTTTTGAACAAAGTACATACAATATTCATTACATACATTATTTAGTTTGGTACACGACAATAATATTAAGATAGTTCTCAGCAAAGGCTGCTCCTGAGTCTTAAAAACTTTTTTGTGTAAGTTTAAATTCCGTCGTTTCGCGAAATTCAGTTATCATTTTGCATTGAGTAAGCGAACCTCTAAGATATTTACATGGAATCATTAATGATGAATTAATCATTTACAAGTGGAGTTCTTGGTTCTTTCATAGTTTTCCTCATGTCGTTTTGTAGAGAAAATAAATTTTATCTGTATGTAGCTGGTTTCTTCTGAATTAAACATTTATATTATTGTTTCAGGGCAATGAGGAATCGTGGAGTTGAAATTTTTATGTCGAATTCTCTTTCGAGATCCTTGTGGGGACAAGGACGTCGTTGGGAAAAGGAGGAAGGTCGAATCCGTACTTTTGGAGCAGGTACCACCAGCACAATTCCCATGGAGGAGGATACTGTAGCCAGGAACGGTTGTACTTCTCGTGAGCAGAATGACAATGCAAATGCCGAGTAAGTAAATAAAAGTGGGAAGCCTCAGATGGAGGAAAATTGCACAGGAAGATAAAAATGTCTCTTCTTTTTGCATGTCCTCCGCATTTTATAATATGATTAAGCAAATATTATCAGCTTCATCATCAGCAAAAAGGAAGTGAAAAAGGAGAAAGCTGCATGGTTGCCATTCGTTTGTACGTACGTACCTATGCATAAAAGTGTGCTTGTATACGAATGGTGAAAGCACTGGTCTCTTGGGCCATGTTCATAAGCAAGTATATATTGTAGGTGATCTTGAATAACTTTTGTCTTTCTGTCGTACTCAACATTAGTTCAATCTTGAACATATAGAACAGGCGAACCTCTCCTATAATATTCATTGTATGTGTGGCTCAGCATTTGTAAGGTAAATTTTGTTTGTAAATAGGATGAACGGTACAACGAACAAGTTTTTATTTGATTGTACTTGCATATGTCACAGAATAATAAATGTTTTTTCATACAAAGAAAACATTCAAAAGCAATTGTATACACACTCCACAACAAAGTTTAGGAAACTGAAAAAGGCAATATATTCAGAAACATGTTTTGAGACAACGTTAGAGTGAAATGATTTGATATAGTGGAAACTCTCATAAAGTTTAGTAAAGAAAATGGAAAACTTATTGCGGAAAATGGCATAATATGTGTGTCCTTAGTTGTACAAACGTCATCAATTTACATAAGCCTGGGATGAGTTTTTCTTGGAAAATAAACTACAAAGTGGGAAAATAAGGCCAAACGCATAGTCATCATCCTAGCATTCCGCGCGTGAAAGCTGTTACATGTCTTGCTTTAGCTTTTTCGTTTCACATTTCTTAGCAAGCAAGCATTTTACATTTTAAATTCCTCCTCGTTGTAGTACATTGTCATTTGGATGACGAGATCTTAAGTAATTGCTTGATATATTCGGGATTTTTTGGAATGCCTGACGTTGCCCATTTTAAGGAAGGCTATGGGCCATAAATGAAAGAACCAAATTTTTACACGAATGTCACGATGAGAGGCGTGACGTGTGTGCTTTTTTATGTGACTGATGATTCTCGTCACAATCCTCTGTGCTTGTAGAAAGAGAAGATATGGCGGAGAAATAAAAAAGAGAAAGGCGCATTACCAAAAGGGTTAGTACATGAATTATTGATTAGATTGATTTAGAGCGGCAGTGTCGAAGTTCTTTGCTCATCTATCAGGGAAAGAGTACATTATCGCGAGTAGAACAGTGTTGAATTTTTTGATGGGCTCTTTCGGATGTGTTGCGAAATTTTGATCAACGATTTAAATGATTCATGAAGCTCAGAACTAGGAATGCTGGCGTGCGTGGGAACAAATTCTGTGCTGCTGATAAACCCTCTCATACAACAAGGTATCCCCCAGACTAAGGCAAGTAGCAAAGATAAACATGCCTTTTACTTCCTGTTACACTCCACGAAGTGTAAAAGACTCAACAAGGTGTAACTGTTCGAAAAACAAAGAAGAAGGAAAGATGGAGGTTTTCTCAGTTTTCTTTGATATAACAAGCATGTGTTCTTTACCTTATTGGCCTGTCTTGTGGTGAAAAGTGGTTTCGTTGGGTCTTAAAGTTGGGCATGTGTATACATACATAAAATGCGGGATTCACTTACACTTTTGTTTTAAAAGTTTACGAAAGCATGAAAGAAAAATAAAACATTAAGTTATCATCATCATTCTTTCCGTACGATATGATGATGGTATGCTGACTTGTGTGCGGTTCGGTTTATATGAGCATTCTATGAGCTCTGCTGTTTTGTTGTGTGGTCCGTTTGCTTGGAGCAAAAAAAAAGCCACATGTTTTCATCTGATTTTGGTACGCTGGTGTGTGTTCTGGTTGGGAAGAAAAAGTTGATACTTTCTCTCTGAAAGGATTACATGTTGTATGTACCCTGAAACACATACTATTATTATGTATTTGAATGAGGAAGTAGGCAAACGCACACATTCATATGGCACCCATTAGAGCACTGAAGCTGAAAGGAAGTGACATTGTGTGTGAGTGTGAGACCACAAAAAAGACATTTTTGAAAGGGATCTCTTCATGCCGTTGGTGAAAAGTACCCACTGTGCAGCCGAAATGACGTAGAAGGAGAACATATGCCACATTTTGGATTGTAAACATTCATAGACAAGAAGGATTTTTGCAGTAGAAACCATAAATTACATTTTTTCATACTTTCACTCACTTTCACTCCCAGGTAAATGCTCATCATGAGGGAAGACACGTGGTAAAACTGTACTTGTCACGAAAATTCATTTGTCTTTTCCCCGCTTTTTGAAATAAAAAATCATAATAATAATAATGATAGCAGAGGAAGTAGTCATATTTTGCATTCATATGGAGAAAATAGAGAGGCACAACAGAGAAAATAGTTTACATTCCATTACCTTATACTCGTCGGTTTTCTCTAGCGGAAAATTTACTGACTCGTTCTGAGAAACGAAATATGGTTACTTTCTTTTGTTGATGATGACGTGTGTTCGTTTGCCATTTTCCCTATTTTTCTTCTTCATCTTTTCTCTTTCTTTCCCTAATGCTTAATCAAACGAGGAGGTTAATAAACTGGGGGAGCAGTTACGCAGGTAGTGGAGGAGGATAGATGATGATATAAAAGAGGAATGGTGAATGAATTTCTTCTTTTCTCTCTGTGTGTGTGTCCATACGTACTGATGTTACTCATGTGCAATAATGCTTCTGGGTAAGCAAGTAATATTTTATAGAAAGGTTCAGTTCTTCTTCCTTCTTCTTCTTCCTCATGGCCTGGTTAGTATACACATTTTTGCAATCCCTTTGTTGGCTCAAAGGTGGATAATTTATGAGCTCTTCCTCGGTGATGTGAACACAAAAAATCATGTAACGCCAGCAAAAAGCACAAGAAGATTCTTTACATATATCTTTTACTGTGCATAGTACATACACGCATTCCATTTTTAGTATTTAACTTTTATCCAGAAAGGGAAAAGAAGAGTTTCCTTCTTGTGTTTCTCTTCTTTTCCCTTTTTCTGCTTATTCAACGGCATTTTTCTGAAGAAGCTTCGTATTTTACAAAGTTTTTTTAAAGGCACAAAAGGAGGGAAATAAAACGCTCACACGAACATCACAGAACGAGATAAAGTTAAAGAACATTATATATGTTGTAGAAAAACAGCCGATGATCTTTTTCCATTAGGACAGAAGATGATGTTTGCATGTGTAATATGTGAGTATATATGTGTGTATTTTAAATAACAGGAGTGACGAGACTGTAGCTTGGACTGTGGAGGATGTATGCCCAACCCTGGAGTCAGAATTCGGGATCAGTATATTCGATTTAGATGCCTTTCTCAGAGCAGAGGGGATATGTAATCCTAGGCTTAGAGGGGCCGTAGTAAATTTGCATCTTGAAATCCATCAGGCTGTTGCATCTTCTCCCTCTGGATCTTCTACAGGCTCCATCTCTTCGTCAGGTAAAACGCAAAAGATGTTTTAATGTTTATATCAGTCTTCTGTTGAAATTTTTCTTTCCTTTTAAGTCATGCATATAGTCTGTCAAATGTAAAAGAGACAAGGAAAACATTTTTTTTTGCTTTTCTTTCTCTCTTGTCTTCAGTTTCAGGCTTTTTCTCATATTCTGCTTTTTTCCCTATGAGCTTTGAATCCTCTAGAGATTCTTTGTTATTCCATCGCATGATTCTTCTTGTAAATGTACTGAAAACGTGTAGCACGGCGAAATTCTTTAAGTCGCATACATATCTGCACGATTTATGAGTTTGGCATTATTGAAGTATCATCATACCTTTCCATCCATCCTACCATCCAAGTACACACAGAAGAAGGGAGAATCCTTTCCCCCACCGGTTTTGATAAGGGTGTTGATTCGCTGGTAAAAAAAAAGAAAGTTTTTACTACGTTATAAAACATACTTTACACTGTATGGTCTCCTTTTGAAACCCGGCTTCAGTTTTCCCCACACGAATTTGTATCATCTGCATTATGTCACAGGTTGGATTCACGTTACAATTTTTGTTCAAAAGTTTAAACAAAAGTTGTACTACCAATTATGCATCTCTTGTAATATCAGAAACGTATATAACGGGAATGCGAGGCTACCAACAGGGAAAATACGGTGTTTTTATGACTTGTGTTATTTGCTTATTTCACCTCTTGTTTGATAAGGTTACTTGTTTTTGTTCACTCAAGAGAAAATGCCAAGAGTAAGTAAAGTAGTCTATGTCTATATGTGAGTTTCTTTGCAAACTAAAGGGAAAAAGATGTCGAATGAAAGCTTCTGTAATTGGAACGGGACTTGGAGCATTGAACAGTGAACAACTTGGTGTGTGCTACTGGTTGACGGGTGCTTAAAATTTGATATGAGCTTTACCCTTTAGTAGATTTTTTGTGTCTGGTTTAACGGTTTTTCTCTCTTTCTCTTTGCCTCCGCAGAGGCATCAACTTAATAATATGTAGATTTCATACTTTCACTTCTCCTCCTGGTGCTGTTTAGAAGATAGAGGTGCATTGGGATTTTATATTGATTTGTGAAAAAATATGCGCCGAGGGGGATACACATTTTTAAAGGATTTAATAATAATAACAATCATATAAGGTTTGCCTAGTTGTGATGATGGGGTGGTGGTGAGGATAAGCTTTTGTTTCTTTATCTATGCTCGTATAAAAATATTTCCGTTTTCGTTTGCCTTGCTTGTATGTGTTTTCTTTGACATTTCGTTAACTTCATCTAAGTGCATTGGTGAAAGCATTTCAGCAAAATTGAGGTGCTTTCACAGGCTTTGTCTGTCCGCCGGTGGTACGCTGCATCAGCCAAGCCACACGCATGACTACACTCCTTATCTGATTCGACACAGCTTTGGTTTCAGTTCCATTGCGTTGGCTATACGGTATAACGACTGAAGGTTTAGTAATCGCATCAGTGTCTATCAATTATTTTGATGATTATGTATTCCCTTTGGCGTAAGAGCTTTTAAGGAAATCCGTAAATATTTGGTTCTAACAAAATTTAAAAATATTAAGCCATTTTACACATGCGTTTCGATCAAGTCAGTTTGTTTTATTTTGTTTCAATTCCCTGGCTTTTCACAGGTGGTGGATTAGAGAGCAGATTTTGTAAAATGTTATCAACTTGGCGGCAAATGGCAGTACAAATGGAAAATGGGATATGCTACAAGGACGCCATATGGAATGCTTTTTCTTCCACTTACGTAGATGAGGAAGGAGATCGTTCTCACGGAGTTTTGATGGATTCAGAAAAGAAAGTTGAGATCCAAGAAGTTATTACAAGATATTGCCAAGGGTTAGACGACAACACTTTGCGAGCGTTGGATCAAAACGAGAAACAATTGTAAGTGCACTACACCTTTCTGAAACCGCACGAGGAAAGTATGTATAAAACTTAGGGTGTGGTGCAATATGTCACATGAAAATTGAAAGAAGTAATATGCCGACATGTTGTTCCATCGGAATTTCATTTTCGTATGCGTAAAAAAATGAAAAGTTGAAGATTATAATCGTCTGTGTGATAAGTAATGAAATAACATTGATCTTTGTAGGCCGATACGAACCATCACAAACTGCGCTGGAGACGCTCAAACGTACCGGATTTGGAAAAGCCTTGAAGTGCTCTCTAATGCGCTTTCTGAGACGGCTTGGTCACAGTATGAAAGTTGGCGAACAAAGAAGAGTAGGAAGCTTGTGGAGGATTTTCTGATAGTCTCAGTTTTCTCCACAGTTATGAACCAAGACGTTCGTGGTCTTCTGTTGGCTTTGAGCAAGCTTTATCCTCTCAAATCCAGCTTTGCGAAGAAGTTAACTACTGTTCTAGAAACAAGTCCTTCATCATCTTCTTTGCCAGAGCTAAAAAGTTTCGTGGAGAGGATGTCTCCGTACAATTATGGAGACATTCAACGAGTTGCTCATTTAATGGTAAAGTTTGCCGATGGAAGTCGAGACGAGCAAGAGAAATTCTTAGATGCTCAGATGAAAACATCTTTGAGACTGCACGCGGAAAATGAAATTTTTCACTCGCAAGTCACATCATCATCGTCGCCGTCTTTGGAGCAGCATGTTAAAAAAGGGACTCTAGGTTTTGTTGCCAAAAATATAAAAAGAACGGACTCTGGGAATTTGTTTGAGTTTTTGTATGGGTTTTGGCAAATTGTAACAAAGTACGAAAAACTCGTCGGGTCGTGTTTATCCAGTCCGTACTCGCGACGAAGAAATCCAGCTGAAGAGGAAAAGTCTGGATCCATTGTTGCTGCATATTCACACGTTTGGATGAAAGGAATGATAGCTGTATTGTGGAGGAAATGGATGATGGAGTTGAGTCAGGAAGAGTTTAACTTTAAACGGCCGAGTGAAAAGTTGAAATCAAATGTAGCTCTGCTTGTACAATGGATTGGGGAACAAGTCGTCCCTACATTAGATGCAATCAAAGGAATCGATAATTCCTCAGAAGGGAATGAGTTGGGAGCTCTCGTACAAAAATGTCTTGAGCCTTTGGATCACTGCGGGAACCGGATGCTTTTGCAAAGGAGTGCGTCTTTCCGTTCTTTTTATGGCATCCGGCCTTTCTTGCCTACAGACTCGTTGAGCATTGTGAATTCGGCTTTGAGGTAAACGCGTAAAAGCTCTAGATTATAATATGATCATGATAATAGGATAGCAGCTTCCTGCTGAATTTTGTAAACCCTTTTTGTCCAAAGTACTTTATGAATATAGCCTGTGGGTTAGACGGAATTTTCATGTGGAGCCATGTGTTTAATTTTACATTGGAACGCGCGAAAACACTTCAGCTTTTATTATTATAAATTCTAATCATTACTACTTCCAGTATATGCCTCAAACTTTGGGTGGCGAACGCACCTGTAGATCCACACAAGATTGGGATACTTCTTACCTCCTGCTCAAATGGGAACGGGCCGGAAGCATCTCATAGGATGCTAAGCGAAATATGCAAAACAATTTTAAAAATCGATTCCTCTCCCGTCAGTCTAGGTATGCTTTGGTTTTTTTTCATTGTATGTACTCGTTGCATTTAATGCAATTATTGAAGAAGACCACTCACCGTCTTCTCTAGTAAAGGTACTCAAGCCGCAGGTTATTAATAAAATAAAACTCGTGACATTTAAAATTACAGATAGCGCTAATTTTCTGGCCAGGATTCGTACAAGCTTGGATGAAGTTTCTCAAAGTAGGGAATTATCATCTGGAGAAGAGGAAGTACCCGCTGAGGACGCAGTCAAAAGATGCACCAAACTAGTG